>CAUYQG010267352.1:0-49104 GCA_963574415.1 Tarsius wallacei
GGTCTCGAACCCGCGGGCTCAGGCAATCCACTCACCTCAGCCTCCCAAGGCATGGGATTACAGGCTGAACCACCGAGCCCGGCCACACATCCAAATTTTAACAGGTGTTTAGAAATAAACACCTCTGGGTCAAGAAATAAAAATAGCTAGTACCCTTACTTCCCACTCCCTCTAGAGAAAACTACTTTTCTGATCTGTTTTGTTTCGGTTTTTGGTTTTTTTTTTTGAGACATATTTTCTCTCTGTCACCCAGACTGGCGTGCACAGTGGTGAGATCATAGCTCACTACAGCCTCACCTCCTGAGTTCAAGTGGTCCTCCCATCTCAGCCACCTGAGTAGCTAGGACTACAGGTGGTGCCACCACTCTTCACTAACATTTCTGACTTTTATGCTACGATTTTTCTTTTTAAAAATAGTTATATAACCTATGTGCATGCTTCTAAGTAACACAGTTTAACTTAGTCTGCTTTTGAACTTTTTGTAAATTGAGTTATAGCATAAATATTCTTTTAGTAACTTGTTTTGATCAAAATTATAAATGTTACAATCCAATCATATTATTGAGTGAAACTGTAATTCATCCTGTATTAATTATTGGATGACATTAGTTGTGTGTGTCTTTGCTGTTTTCATTGGTTTTTACTTTCCTAAATATTCATGCTTGCTAGCATTTTATCTGCAGCTCAATTCTGTTCTATTCTTATTGTGTATACATTATATTTGTTATTACTTTGCCCCTGGAAAGTAGAAACTTGATATAACTTGTCCTTCTTGATATTTCTAGCGTTTTTTTTTTTTGAAAGCTGTACCCCTCTGTGAGGACAGAGACAGTGAAGCTTCCTGAGTGGCAGGGAATACTTTTGAGTTCAGGATCATCTGGATTTTATTTCTTATATCCAGGGTGACCTTTGCTACCTGGCATTGAGTCCCCATTGGTGAGATCTTTCTGTTTACATCTGTGCTGTCTTGAGTTCTGATTATCATTGATGATTAGTTGGGTTGTCTCTGAATTTTGTGCCCTTTCCACTCACCATAAATCTGCACCATCTTGAATGAAGTTTACAACATGTCACGTACAAAGCAATAATTAACTTAGCCTTTGTAGACTCTAAAACCTGTTCTTATTTCTTTAATATTATTCATATTCCTCTCAATTATTGCCTTTTATTTTCATTATAGGTTAACAGATTATAGTTGTATACATTTATGGGTACAATGTCAGATGTTTACTTGGTTCTTGTTTTAGTATTTATTTTACTTTTTTTTTCTATCTTTTTTCTTTTCTTTCTATGTAGGACTGAATAATGCAGGCAGAGTGGCTTTTAGGGCCCTGGTGTCAGGTAACTTAGAGAGAAAGAGATCAAATTTCCTGTAGCCTACTATATTTAAAAATCCAACAGTCCCCAGTGCTGCTTCTATCACTGACTCAGGCATTGTCTTAGTTCTTTCTCTCACTGTCTTTGTTTTCTGTTTGTTGGTTTTGTTTCATTTTTTGACTCCAACTTGAGCATCATTGCTTACGGACTGCAGGCATCTTAGCCAGTGTACAGAAACCTACTTACCAGACTCTATAAAACAAATCATTGGACAGGGCTCTCAGTGTGGCATTAAATTAGAGCTAGATTTGTCTTTTCTTGCATTTATTTTGTTTGTTTTTATTGCTGTCATCTAGTTAGAGTCTGACAAATTTACGGTGCTGCATAACCTACATTTTGGTAAAGTTTATTACCGTAAGTTTATTTGACAACCAGTGTTTAATGAATATCTGGAAAAGTTTATCTTCTATCTATTTTATATCTAATTTTGCTTTGCATCATATCTGGAAAGTATTAGATAATCTTTCAAAATAGGAGTCTTAGTTTGCATATCTTTTCAAAAGGTTAAAAAAAAGAGTGTCTTTAGAATTATAATGGCATATGAGTTACAATCATATCAGTCTAATTGGTTCTTTAATTTACATTTTCTTCAGTTTTTTAAATAGAAATATCAGCATCAGTAGAAATCTAAAATTAAATTGAATTAATTTTCACAGTCTTGCTTCTCTAGAAACTTAATGTTTTCCTTTCTTGGTCTTTGTAAATGTACACACACATATATATATTTAAACCTATTCTTAAAATCACTTCTTGTTTTTTTTCTTTTCTTTCTTTTTGTTTTTTTTGAGTCAGAGTCTCACTCTGTTGCGCATGCTGGAGTGCACTGGCACACTCACAGCTACCTTGACCTGCTGGGCTCAGGTAATCCTTCTGCCTCAGCCTTCCAAGTAGCTGGAACTACAGGTTCATGCCACGATGCCTGGCTAATTTTTTAATTTATTTTAGAGATGAGGGCTCACCAAGTTGCCAAGACTGGTCTTGAACCGGTGGGCTCAGGCAGTCCTCTTGCCTCAGCCTCCCAAAGGACTGGGATTACAGGCAAGAGCCACCATGCCTGGCTTTGCTTTTCTTACATGATTATTTTTTTCTGTGTATTATAATGTGACTAAAAATTATATAATTAGATAATCTTAATGTTTGTCATATTTCTTTAGTGGATTCAGCCTAATTTTATCTATTCACAGATTGTTGGATGTTTAGTTTTTCAAGAAAATACCATGTAAATGTAAATATACAGTATTTTTATTTTTTACTTTACTTAAATATTATGTTCTAATTTAATGAGTAAAAATCATACCTCAATTTTATTTTTATTTGTTTATTTTTTACTACAGAACATTTTTTCATATAGTTATTTACCATTTCTGTTTATTTCTAAGTCAATTACCCATTTATATTTTTTGCTAGCAATCTATTGTGGCCTCAGTATTGTTTAAGCTGGTTTAACTGTTTTTTTTTTTTTGACTAGCACCACCATCACCTTTTTGTCATATTTAATGGATTTTTTTTTCTCATAATGATTTTTTCACTTTAGTTATTGTTTTGGTACTACAGCTTAAATTTTTTATATAGGTAATGTTTTGTGTTATTTATTTTACTGTTCAAAGGCTAGAGAAATGATTATTTGACCAGAAATCTAATAATAACCCAATTATTTTCTATTATTTCTAAAATTGAAAAAAACTTAACGTACTTTTAATTTCATTTGATGTAAATGTTATAACTAACCAGTGGTCATTCCAAATGCTTTCTTTCTATTCAAAGCTTTTCATCTCTTTGTTTTTTCTCCCCGAATGGGAACAGTAATCTGTCATCTACCTTTAAGTGTGATGCTGTAGGTTGGTACCTTTCTTCTGTTAAGAGGTCCAACATCTGATGCCTTATGAAGTAATAAGAGCCTTTCCTCTTATTTGGAATTTCATATTTTCTATATATATCTTGGTGTTGGTTTCAGTGTATCAGTTTTGTTTGGGACCTGAAGAAATTCTGCCATTTCCTCTGTCTGATCTTTTGTTAGTTCTAGGAAGATTCCTTTACTTAGAACTTTGAGGATTGTTATGATTCATCCATTTTATTGTCTTCTTCAAGAAATTTGAATTGTCACAATATCAAACTTCAAGTATGATAATTGTACTGCTTTTCTTAGTTTATTTTATTCGTTTATTTATTCCATGCCCTGATTAAATTTGAGCTAGCTTTTATTAAGAGCTTTCTGATCTTTATTTTTTTCCTGTGTGATTTTCCTTTTCTTACTGTACATCATCAGTGTCAGAATGGGATATGATTTGATTTAATGCAGAATAAAATAAAATATAAATGTAGGTTTTAAAACTTTAAAAAATAGACATAACAAGGGAAACAGGCCTCTTTAGAATAAGATATAGAGAGACTCTCAGGACTGCTGTTTTTCTTTTTTAAGCTCCTGTAGTACAATTCAGTGTTAAACTGACTCATTTTGTACATCAAAGATGTTTTATTTTCTCTTTGTTCTTAAAGAGTAGCTTGGTTTGTACACATTTATAAGTTAATACATATGTTGTCACAGCATTATGAAGCTAATAGACTAAACACTTATGACTTTTGTTGTTGTTGAGTAACTATGTTGTCAGTCTAATTTCTGTTACTATGCATTCTACTTTTGTTATCTGTGAATTCATGTTACTTATGCCTGGAAAACTTTCTTCCTTTATCTCTTCCTAAATTGTTTTTTCTTTTGGAGTTTCTTTTTTTTTTTTTCCTATTTGAACTCTATTTGAATATATTTGTCCTCTCATTCTATTCTCTTTATTTCTTAACCTCTATTCATATATTATCCTTTTTTTTTTTTAAGTTTAATTTCTTTTTTAAAATTTTTTTTATTTTAAAGATGTGGGTTACAATTCAGGGTTAGGTATACAAATGTTCATTATGCAGGTACTCTTGTTGATGAAGTGTGCCCACCCTCCCTGGCAGTTTCCCACTACTGCTAATCCCTTTCTTAAAGTATGATAATTGTTCAAGGTCTGCTTATGAGTGACAACATGTGGTACTCAGTTCTTCGTTTCTGTGATAGATCACTCAGTATTATAGACTGTAAGTCCATCCAGGTTGCTGCAATGTTCATCATTTTGTCCATGTTTATAGCTGTGTAATGTTCCATCATGTCTATGTACCACATTTTTAATCCAGTCCTCTTTCCATGGGCAGCACGATTGGTTTCTTGTTGTTGCTATTGTGAATAATGCTGTAATAAACATGCATGTGCAGGTATCTTTTTCATAGATTTGAGTTCTTCTGGGTATATTCCCAGCAGGGGGATTGCAGAGTTGTATGGATGGTTGATTTTTAGCTCTTTTAGGAATGGCCACACTGTTTTTCACAGAGACTGTACTAGTTTATACTCCCACCAACAGTGTAGAAGTGTTCCCGTTTCCCTGCATCTTCTCCAGCATCTGTTTTTGTTTTTTGTTTTTTGTTTTGAGTTATTGATGATGGCCATCCTGACTGGAGTTAGGTAGTATCTCAGTGTGGTTTTAATTTGCATTTCTTTGATGATTAGTGAGGCTGAGCATTTTTTCATGGATCTGTTGGCTGCTCATATTACTTCTTTTGAGAAGTGTCTATTCATATCTTTTGCTCACATTATAATGGAGCTGTTTTTTTTTTTTTTTTTCTTTTCAGCACATTTGAGTGACTTGTAGATCCTAGGTGCCCGGCCTTTGTCAGATACACAGTTGGCAAATATTTTTTCCCATTTTGTGGACTTTCTCCCTGCTCTCTGGATGGTTTCTTTGGCGTTGCAGAAGTTTTTCGGTTTGATGAGGTCCCACTTCTCTATCTTATCTCTTACGGCATGGGCACTTGGGGTATTGATCAGGAGTTGGTTGCCAGTTTCAATTTCCATAGGGGTGTCTCCTGCATTTTCTAAGATTCTTATAGTTTGAGGTTTTACATTTAGGTCTTTGATAATTTAGAGTTGATTTTTGTGTATGGTGATAGGTAGGGGTCCTGTTTCAATCTTCTGCATGTGGTCAGCCAGTTTTCCCAGCACCATTTACTGAATAGATTCTCCTCTCTCCAACAGTTGATGGTGGAGGCTTTGTCGAAGATGAGTTGGTTAAGAAATTGAGGTTTTGCTTTAGGAAAACCTGTTCCATTGGTCTGTATGCCTGTTCTTGTACCAATACAAGACTGTTTTGATCATTGTAGCTTTACAGTAAAGTTTAAAGTCTGAAAGTGTGATACCTTCTACTGCTTTGTTTCTTTGGCTAAGTATTGTTTTGGCTAATTGTGGTTGGTTGTTTCCATATGAATTTCTGTATTGTCATTTCCAGGTCTGAGAAGAATGCTGCTAGTAATTGAATGGGTATTGCATTAAATCTGTAGATTGCTTTGGGTAGGATGCACATCTTAACAGTGGTGATTCTTCCTATTCATGAGCATGGAATATTTTTCCATTTGTTTGTGTCACCTTTGAGCATTGTCTTATAGGTTTAGTTTTAAAGATCTTTCACTTCTCTGATTAGGAAGATGCCAAAGTATTTCTTTTTTCTTTCTTTCTTTTTTTTTTTTTTTGTGTGGCTATTGTGAATGGGATTGTGCTTTTTATTTGGGTTTCCATTTGTTTATTGTTAATGTTTAGGAATGCAACTGTCTTTTTCACATTTATTTTATACCCTGAGACTTTGCCAAAGCCTTTTATCAGTTCCAGGAGATTTTTGGCAGTTTCTCTTGGGTTTTTGAGGTATAAAATAATGTCATCTGCAAAGAGGGATAACTTAACTTCCTCTTTTCCTATTTGGATATCCCTGATTTCTTTCTCTTACCTGATAGCTCTAGCTAGGACTTCCAATACTATGTTGAACTTTGGACATCCTTGTCTTGTTCCAGTTTTCAGGGGAAATGATTCCAATTTCTGTCTGTTTAGCAATATATTGTCTGTGTGTTTCTTGTAGATGGCCCCTACTATTTTGAAGTATGTTCCTTCTATGCCTAGATGTTCGAGGGCTTTTATCAAGAAGGGATGCTGGATTTTATTGAAAGCTTATCCATGTCTAGTGATATAATCATGTGATTTTTGTTTTTACAGCTGTTGATGTATTTAATTATGTTTATGGTCTTGCAGATGGTGAACCAGCCCTGCATGCCGGTGATGAACCTACTTGGTCATGGTGGATGATTTTTGAGATGTGTTTTTGGATCTGGTTTGCAGAATCTTGTTGAGAATTTTAGCATCTATGGTCATCAAGGATATTGACCTGTAGTTCTCTTTCTTTGTTAGATCTTTACCCGGTGTGGGCATCAATGTGATGTTAGCTTCAGAAAAAGACTTGCGGAGAGTTCCATCTTTATCGATTGCCTGGAATACTTTTAATAGGATTGGTATCAACTCCACCTTGTATGTTTTGTAGAATTCTTCTAGAAAGTCATCTAGTCCAGGGATTATTTTTTGTAGGTAGTTTTTTTACGACATAATTGATGCCCTGGGTTGCTATTGGTCTATTGGGGTTTTGATTTCTTCTTGTTTCAACCTGGGGAAGTTGTGTGGTGTCAGAAAGTCCTCCATTTCATTTAGATTTTCTAGTTTGTCTCCATGTAAGTGTATATAGTAATCTCTGTTAATCTTTAGTATTTCTTCAGGGTCAGTTGTGACTTGATGTTACATATCTCTGATTGTGTTTATTTGTCCATTTTCTCTTTTTTTCTTGGTCAGTGTAGTCCTGTTTATTCTTTCAAAGAACCAACTTTTTCTTTTGCTGTTTTTTTGTATTATGTTATTGTCTTCTATGTCCTGGATTTGGGCTTTTATTTTGATGACCTGGATTCTTCTCCTGAAGTTAGGGTTTTGGTGGTCTTGCTTTTCCAGTTTCCTTGGGTGATTTGTTAGACTGCTAACTTGTGATCTTTCCATTTTCTTCATGTGTGTTCATATAGATATTAATTTCCCTCTTATTGCTGTTTTCATGACATCTCAGAGGTTTTGGTAAGATGTTTCTTCATTTTTGTTTGTATCCAGGAATCTTTAATTTCTGTGTTGGCCTAGGAGTTGTTCAGCTTCATGGTGTTTAGTGTCATGGGCTTTGTGGGTTTGGGGGGGAACTTTGTTGGTGTTGATACTTTTTATTCCACTATTGTCTGAGAAGGTGTATGGCAGTATTTCAGTCTTACGAATTTTTTAATGCTTGACTTATGACCAATAATGTGGTTGATCTTAGAGTATGATCCATGTGATGATGAGTAGAATGTATATTCCATGGTTGTTGGGTGGAGTGTTTTGTAGGTATCTGTTAAGTCCGTTTGGTCAAGCATCACGTTGAGGTTCTGGATCTCCTTGTTGACTTTTTGTCTTAATGTTCCATCTAGGGTTGTTAGTGGGGTTTTTAAGTCCCTCGCTATGATAGTGTTAGAGTCAATATCTTTTTTTAGTTTACCTTGTAGTTGCTTCATGAAAGTTGGTGTTCCTATGTTGAGTACATATATGTTAAAGATGGATATTTCTTGTTTTTGGATTGATCCTTTTATCATTATGTAATGACCTTATGCATCTTTTAAATTTTGGATAACTTAAAAGTTATTTTGTCTAATATTAAGATTGCAACTCCTGCTTTCTTTTGTGTTCTGTTCACCTGAAAATTTGTTTTCCATCCTCTTTCTTTGAGTCTGTATGTGTCCTTTCTGGTGAGATGAGTCTCTTAGAGACAACATATTGTTTCATCATGGTATTTGATCCAATTTCCCATTCTATGTCTTTTTAGTGGTATATTTAGTCCATTCACATTCAGGCTAATTATTGAGATGTGAGAGTTTATCCCTGTCATGAGGTTCTTATAGAGCTCGTTTTTGCTACTGCTGTCTATTGTCTTTTGATTTCTTTGAATTGATTTATGTGTGTTTTCAATCTTTTTTCCTGCATTCTTGGAAAGGACATTGTTCTTTTTTTCTTTTTCTGTGTTTAATACTTTCTTAGGTGTTTCTTGTAGAGCTGGATGGAGGTGGCATTAACTTTTAGGGATTGAACATCTGGAAAAGATTTTAATTCTCCATCACTGATGGAGCTTAGCTTAGCTGGGTAGGTAATTCTTGGTTGAAACTTTTTATCTTTGAGAACTGTGACGATTGGACTCCAATCTCTCCTAGCTTGAAGTGTTTCTGTAGATAACTCTGCTGCTATTCTAATTGATCTTCTCCAGTAGGTAGTCTGACCTTTGTTCTTGCTGCCTTCAAGATTTTTTATTTTATATCTACTTTGTGTAAGTGAATTACTATGTGTCTAGGAGCTGGCCTTCTTATTTGTCGTCTTGCAGGGGTTCTCTGAACCTCTTGTGTTTGAATGGTCACATGTCTAATAAGATGAGGGAAGTTTTTTTGGATAATTTCATGGAATGTCTGTTTCAGGGTGGTCTTTGTCTCTCTGTCTGCCTCAGGGATTCCAATTAATCTTAGGTTCACCCTCTTGATATAGTTGCTCATTTCTTGGAGGCATTTTTCTGTTTTTTTAAACTTCTTTTCTGTATTTTTAACAGTTTGAGTTAATTCCACATTTTGGTCCTCAGGCTCTGAGATTCTTTCTTCTGCTTGGTATTCTGCTTTTATGGTTATCAGTTTGTTATTTATTTCATTCTCTGTATTCTTTATTGCTGTTATGTCAGTTATCAACTCCTTCATTCTTTCCTCTTATCTCTCCTCATTTCTATTTATTCTGTCTATTAATATCTTGATATCTGGATTTGTGGTTTAAGACCAGTCATTCTGGGGTTCTTCATTGTTTGAGTTCTGAAGTCTGTATTCTCAGTTGTCCTTCTAGGAGTCTGTATAGGACCCATATTCTTCCTTTGTTTTTCTTTATTTGTGTTGGTTTTCCTTCCCCGTTTTTTACCTCTTGTTTAGTTCTGTTGTTCAGTGATGGGGGAATAGCTTTTACTTCTGTTTGCTCAATCTCCCACTCTTCCTTATGTGGATCCTCTGGCTTTGTTCACTTTTGAAGCTGGACTTGGGGTGGGGGGCTGTGCTTTTTGCGGTTCTGAGATTTAATTAAGGGGGGAGCTGTGATTCACAAGCTATCTGCAGATCCCAGTATCTGTTGACTGGTGTGGGCCCCTGGAACCCACTTCCCACCACCTTACAATCTGTCCATGCAGCGGGGGTGTATGTTTGCCCCTGAAAGCAAAATGAGATTTAAAAAAGAAAAAGAATGGAAACAGGAAAGATGAAAACAAAAGGAAAGTGCAGAGAGAGAATAAGAAGAGAGAAAACATACAGGCATCCCAGCTAATGAATAAACAGAGAAGCAAATAAAGACAGAAGAAGCAAACAAGAAACGTACAATCATGCAAACAACCAACCAAAACAAACCCCTGTTGATGTATTCGCCCTCAGAAATACCCATACACTAACAAAATCTAAAAAAAAATTAAAATCGCAGAAACAAAGCAAGAATGAAGAGAAGAAAGAAAAACTAAAACAAACAAAAAAGCTTGTTCTGTGGCTGCTCTGTAACTCCAGGTCCCTTTCGGCTGCTGCCTCAGCATTCAGTGGCTCCGGTCTCCAGTCCATCCCCTCCACTCTCAGCGCAGGCTGATAGGGTTGCTCTCAGTGTGTGTCAGCTGTCCCGTAGACTATTATGGGAGCAGGTGGGTCAGATCTGGACTCACTTGGCTTGCTGCTGCTGTTGTCAAGTCTCCCATTCAGATTGGATGTGTCTGTGCCCTTTCTGGTGTGGGGGAGGAGCACCTGTCTCTCCAAGTTTGATGAGATAACCTCTAGGTACCGGTTGGAGGCTGGGTGGAGCTGGGTGATGGGGCAATGCACAGCCTCAGGGCAGAGAAGATGATGCCCATTGTCGTCTCATCACCAGCATTGGAGCTTTATTCCAGATTTCCATGACCTGCCTTCTCCACAGTTCCTCTGGCTCATGTCTGGTCTGCTGCCGCAGGCGAGGGTGTGGACCGGGTGCCAAGTGGTGAGGGGTGACTGTTCTCTGCTGTTTCCTCTCAAGGGAGCCCTGAGAACGGCAGATGCTCCTGTGTGCTGGGGGCTCCACTCTCAGGGCGGTGGTGGGTTGCAGTCACCTCCGGGGAGAGCCCGGGTGCATGAACCGAGTCTCTGCTCAGACAGACTTTCACTCACCCACTGGCACACACCCACTCGCACAGAGAGTCTTTATGGACTCATCTTTACGGAGACTCTCCCTCCAACCTGTTCTGTCGCCGTCTTGTGACCCCTGTTATTCACTTTTTTAACATATTCTTGATAATTTTTCTATATTCATTTTTCACTTTACTGCCTTATTTTTATCTATAAACAGTTTATTATTTAGCTCATTCACTGAGTTTTAAAGTTTAATCTTGTATTTCTTCAATTTTAAATTTTTTTAATATTTCTTTTTATTTTATTGATAGTTATTTTATATTCCCTATCTGATACTTATCACTAGTATCTGAAGTCTTTGGAAGTCCAAGTTTGTTGCTTTTTATTACTGTTTAATAGGTAATGGCTCATTTTCAAGTTTATTTGGCCAGTTTTTTTTTTTTTAGCTCCTGTTGGTCTAAGTTTAATCTTGTAGGAGTGCTGAAAACCTAAACAGGATGTTTTCCTCAAGAGTGGGTTTGTAGTTGCAGCTTTCATTTACCAGAAGGAATTAGCATCGTTGCCCAGCTTGTGGTTCCTGGAGTACTGCAGACCCCATGCAGACTTGGCCAGCTTTGCACATTCTCAGAGGTGACAATTGCTAGTGCTACGATTGGTATTACTGTTATTAATTCCTGAAGACACTTTTTTCTGGCAGATTAGATGTTTACCAGCCCACCTTTCACTAACATCGCCCTTGAGACATAATCCTGTAAAATGTAGGCTTTCTCTCACTTTGTAAGTGTGAACGTTTTAGTTGAACAGTCTGTGCTGGTGGTACTGTTTGCCAGGAAGGCAACCCTAACTTACCTATTTTCTGAAAGTTCACCATCTGATTTCATTGTATTTTTCTTCTTTTTAATTTTGACCATTGAGTATCTCTATTTTTTTTCTGAAAATTCAGGAATATATTAACATGTGTCTCTTTTTCTAGTGTGTTAAGACACATTATCGAAAACCTAGAAATAAGTCAGATGGTGGTTGGTGGTCCCTCGGTGACACTAGGGCACTATCTAACAGAACAACCCAGGGATTATTTAAGTGTCTAGGGGAGCATCTTTGGCTGGGCCCTGACTCTATGCAGGTCCATATTAACCTGTAGATCTCTCTCTGATGTCAATTTAAATTATTTCTCTACAGGAGAAAATAAGTCTTGAGGTTATGGTAGGGGTTTATCATGTTAGACATTAACCAGTTTTGTATTTAGCCTGGTAGTCTAATTCCAATATTTCTTTTTCAGATTCAATATTCAGCAACTCAGATGTTCTTTACCCTCATTAAATGATATAAATACATAATTGACATATTTATACTACGTTTATATGAGAGTAACTGTTTTTAGCTTTTTGAAAAGTATCCTTTCACGTCAGGACTAAGCTGGGTTACATTTCGATAGCTTTTTAAAATATCTTGCTGGCTGGGCTCCGTGGCTCAGCCTGTAATCCCAGCACTTTGGGAGGCCGAGGCAAGTGGATTACCTGAGCCTGCGGGTTTGAGACCCACCCGGGCAACTTGGCAAGACCTCGTCTCTACAATAAATGAAAAATTAGCTGGACATGGTAGCACGTGTCTGTAATTCCAGCTACTTGGAAGGCTGAAGCAGAAGGATCCCCAGAGCCCAGCAGGTTGAGGATGTGGTGTGGGCAACAGAGTGAGACTCCAACTCAAAAAATAAAAAAATAAAAAATAAAGTATCTTGCTCACTATAAGCAGAAGTAACTACCAAAGCAAAAATAGTGCCCGGTGTGTGTTCTCATCCTTGTGTCCATGTGTGCCCAGTGTGTGCCCAGTATTTAGTGCCCACTTATAAGTGAGAACATATGTTTTTCAGTTTTTTGTGTCTCTGATAATATACTTAGAATGATGGTCTCCAGCTGCATCCATGTTGCTACAAAGAACATGATTTTGTTCTTCTTTATGGTTGTGTAGTATTCCATAGTGAGTATATACTACATTTTCTTTATCCAGTCTACTTTTGACGGACATCTGGGTTGGTTCCATGTTTTTACCTTTGCGAATAGCGCTGCAGTAAACAGAAGCAGATGTAGATGTCTTTTTGGTAGAGTAATTTGCCTTTGAGTATATTCCTAGAAGTGAGATGGCTGGGTCGACTGGTAGCTCTATTCTTAGTTCTTTGAGAAATCTCCAATCTGCTTTCCACAAAGGATGAGCTAGCTTACAGTCCCACAAACAGTGTATGAGCATTCCCTTTTCTCCGCAACCTCAACAATACCTGTTCTTTTTTGACCTTAACGTTTCTGAGTCTCAGTTTCTTTACTTTACAAAAAAGGAATGCAGTGGTATTGGCAGTGTTGTTGAAACACTTGACGGAGTATCCCAGTACTTTTGCTTAAATCTTAGTTCCTGCAGTCACAGCAGACATTCTTAGTTGGTTTAGCTTGATTCCCTTCATAGGTAGACGTATACAAACAGATATAGAAATAGAACATTTTGGTGTTCTAGCATATAGCCATAGAGACTCCTTCCATGTCACCAGTCTCTATCACATACATGATCAGTGATAATTATGTATCTTCAATCTTGTGTTTTTCAGAATTTATTTTACCAATTCAGTTGTGAACTCACCAGCATTTGCCTTTTTTTGTTGTTTTTGTGTGACTTGATATGTCTGATATTAGCAACGTATATGCATCTTTAATCAAATACTAGTGACTCAAGAATACAAGCCACTTTAGGGAAATAGGAAAGCATATGGTTTTACAGCCCTCCCATTCTTTTGAACACATAAAATAGCATGCTGCTATTATTATTCACTTTTGACTTCTATTCAAATGTCACACTGTCCCCAATTATAAAGAAATTAAATTTTGTTTACTAATCTGTTCCCTTTGAGAAGGAAGTCATAAATAAGCACAATGCACTTTGCATATTGGCAGATGGCTGTTATAATGGTTGTTAGGTAGGGCTCCAGAGCATTCCAGATTCCCAGGTAGAATCACATTGATTTGAAAGAGTCATTTCCACAATGACAAAGCCTAACAGAAGTCACTGCCTGCCCCATGTCCAAGCCCACATGAGGCTTCTGGGAAATATGAAGACCTTTAGTAAGGTTCCACCAGGTCCTTTTTGAGGATTTGGATTCTTCTGGATATTAATTGTTTTCAGCTCAAAGCTAAATAACTGCTTAGCAGGTAGCAAGTATTTTAATATCTATAATTTGCATTGATGTTGTTAACAGGCTACAGAAATTAAAAGAGACATAACTTTACAAATGTCTCTATTACCTTTCACTTATTTGGGACTCATTCTTGTTTCTTAGAGAGTTCATTTGTACCTTGATTCTGCTACCCACAACAGTAGCTGTCTCTCCCAGAATTGCATAGTCTAAAATTTGATTTGTAATATTTTGTTTAAATTTTTTATTAAAAACATAATAGCAGGGTTAAGTACTGTGGTACGCTCTTAGAGGAGTACCTGCAGTTACAACCTGTACTGTTTAGGTGCAGTTTATTCACCCTGCCTGACACTCCTCTGGGAGAAGGAACATCATATATTGGCCACAGGTTTGCAACATACATTTCCTAATACTGAACAACACCTTAGCTTTTAAGGGAGTGATCTTCCGTTTGGAACTATAAGAACCACTGATGAAGCAACACGTCTTTTACTTCCTCCTTGATCCTAGTTTTGTATCTAGTACGGCTGCTTAATGATGGCTTGATGATGGAGTATTGCTGTGCAGACCTGACTTTAGATAATGCTTTTTGCAAATGAGTAGCGCCGGATATTCAATCACTCGGTGTCCTGCAATTAGGCAGGCATTCAGTCTGTGGTAGGGCCAACTAGCATAAGCAAAGAGGTGTGTTTTGTTTGTTTGTTTGTCTGTTTTTTGTTTTTCTGTACAGAATGTAATATTTGCCTAGAAACCCTAGGTCTCTCCCCTTGTGATTTTCTAATTAGAGTTGGATACAGCATCCATGTAGTATTCTGTCAGCGCCAAGCATATTGAATCTTACTGACCATCAGATCCATGGGGCAGAGCTTCACATTAGATCAGCTGGAGATCTTTATATACAACTCTGGGCTTTTCTCAATGTTTAAGGCCTTATGACCTTACAGTGTACTCAATGTATACTTCCAAGTGGTAAACCAAATTAATATATGTTGCTTCCGATAGTCACAAAAGCCTCTCAAGCATCATGTATTTTTCGTGATTGGAAATACCCAAGTAACTTGTTTTGCACTTTGAAGAGAGTATTCCAACTTGAATAAGTCCGGAAACATCCAAACTATATCCCGTCGCTGAATCTGGGAGTTTATCTCCTGCATGCATGTTTCTTATGCGGACCTTCAAACCACCTGCTATATCGTCATGACAGCATTAGTGTAGTATTCCAGTATATGTTTAGGTGGAACGTTGTGATGCTTAAAATCCTTGTGAACTAAATATTGACACAGAGCCAGCAGGTAGACACAGTCTTAGACAGGACAGAAAAGGCATATTACTGTCTGCTAGGTGAATGCAATTTGTTGTGCTTTGTCTGCTTATTGGGATAGTGGACAGAAAAAAAAAAAAAAAAACTTCCACATCAAAACTTGCCTAACAAGTATCAACGGCAGTGTTGATCCTTCAAGGAAAGAAACTGCATCTGGAACAATAGCACTGTGTAATTGGAAACACCACCTAATTAACTTTATAGGAATTCACGGCCCTTATCCAAGGTCTTTCTACCTTTGCACAGTTCGTATAGACAAAGGAGTTGGGCATGTGGTAGGAGTGTCTGCCCTGCATATGTCAAGACTTTAATGTGACACTGAGCTCTCTGAGTCCTCCAGGTGAACATACAGATGAGCCGTGTCTGGGAATGCCGAGTTTGTAGGAATAATACACTATACTATTGGGCCGCTAAGGTAGTTTTTTCTTCTGTCATAATTAAGGACCTGAATAATTAAGTAGGCTCGGAACTATGAACAATTGATACCAACACAATGCATATCCTTTGCTGACTTCTCTTCCTCCATAATGCACTTCTGAATCAGGGTTTCACATGAGTCCTTCCCACTGGCAGAACTCAACTCGTATCCAAAATTCTAACTGCAGGGGAATCTGGGGAGAGTTATTTCTAGCTCTTACCTTTGAAATAAGTAAAGATGTAATAGAAGAAGATCGGCATGGTGGTTGAGTGAGTCCTTCCACTGTTTGCAGTTGCCTCCCATATAATATTGTTGTCAGTCCTGGCTTCTACGTCAGCCTTTCTTAAAAGTTCCACTGTGTTTACGAAAGGGCAAGTGTCAATTAAAATGTAAAAAAGAAGAGAGACCATTTTTATAATAATAGTCATAGAATTTTTACACTGTGTTTGTAGTTATTTAGTCTTTGTATGGACTTAAGTCTTGGGGAGGTAATAGTTCAAAGCTATTCTATAGAAAAGTTCTTCGTGATTAAATTATCTTCTCAGCAATGTTCTCTAATAGGATTGCAGTAACTTTAGAAAAATGGATTTTATTTATAGTATTTAACTTTTCAAGGCTCAGCAAATTAAATTTATATTATATAGTCTTTAATGCTTTTATGTTATCACCCTACATTACAGCATTTCCCTTCTGAGCACTTACTAATGCCTGTCAGGATGTTAAGGATTTTTACTGTCTAACTTATATGCACATAACAAACTCTACGAAGCAGACATTATCACAGTCAGTGTTTTACAGATGTGGAAGCTCAGACATAAAATCCTAGGTAAGTTTCTAGTCACATTATATAGAGTGGAGCTGGAACTCAGGCAGTGTTAGACTCTGCGAACCTAAGCCGGCACTGCCAGCCTCATCCCCACTCTCTAAAGTTTCCTTTATTCCACTGTGAACTTTTCCTCACTTAAAATTGTTCTCTAAAGAATATATATTAAGAAAGAAGGTAAGCACACAATAAAAGCATCTTAAAATATGCAACGAGTTTTTTAGAGCTTAAGTAGGTGTACCCTTATGTTTAAGTACAGTGTACCTGAAAATGTCGTAAAAATCTGAAATCTATAAGTGGTGCTCAAATTATGAAGATTGTGCATCTTGGCCATTATCTTACTAAGAACTAATGATAAACAAATATCTGTGATTTCCTGTGTTAATAGCTTGCTATGTTCCTCCATTAAGTTGATACATTGATTTGGAATACCATTATTAAGAGCTAGTTATGCATATCTAAATTTATAATAGACATTTCTCTCGAACTCTGTAATCCATTCACTGTCTTATTGCCGTTGGTTAACTTTTACAATTAATGTGCCTTATTAAAATATCAATCTGAGAAACATCTACATGTAAGTGTTCATCCTAAAGGAAACGGAGGTGGCATTTCACATGGCATTATTTATTTAGAGTTGAAAGCAGTGTCTCCTTGGTGTGGTTTTCAGCTCATATAGAACAATGACAGAGTATATGACTATTTCTGTGTTTCGAGGTCCTCCTTGGAGACTCCTTTTTCCTGGCTACTTTATAAGGACAGATTTAATGAAATTCTAGCTATGAGTTATGCACAGCTTAATGTGGTTAAAAATCAAATGACATTTTTCCTGATAACTGTGGGATGTAGTTTATTGTCTCTCACTATCCTTTTACATTTATTTAATGGCGAGTACTTTAACTGCCTCTAGATGAACATTCAGTGTCCCACCCATTTTTTCTCATCATTCTAAAGCTCCTCTCTTTTGACTTGTGGCAGATAGGGAAATTCTTCCCATCTGTACCTCTCCAGCATGGAAGTGGGGCTCAGAGCACCAGTGGCTCTCCCCAAAGACATCTTCAAACTACTGCTCTTACCCTTTTGTTTGTATTTATGTGTGTAGGTAGGTAGGGGTGTGTGTGTGTGTGTGTGTGTGTGTGTGTATCTTTCCAGAAGGGTAGGGTTTAAGTATCTTGTTTTATCATCTCTCTTATTCATTCTGTATATAGTCTATCACCTAAACTCTTTTATGTCTTTTCTGCTACTTCAGCTAAAACTTCCATTTTAGCACCTTGTTTTACGTTTTGAGATTTTAACTACTACAGAAAATCTTAGTACCTATATCATTATAATTTGTCTGCTTTGCAACTTTGCTTGAGACTTACCCAGAATTATATTGACACCCTTTGTACTCCCTACAGCATTTAGCTCAGTAGTAAATTCTTAGAAAATGCCTACTAAATACATTTTGACTTGACTTGATAGAAATTAGCAGCTTACTCATTTTTATCTTTAGTTTCAGGTGCAGCATTATGTCTCTCAGAGTCTGGTAACCCTGGGAAGTTGCAGTTTGTTGAGAAAATCTATTGTATCTCTGCTTCTGTCAGAAGTAAATAGCTTTGCTGATAAACTGGGAACCATCAATCAGGTATCTATAACTTGACACTGTTGCTCTAATTTATAGTTAATGTAGATATAGGCTTTTCTCTTCTTTCCCTTTTCTCGATCCCTCTGTTCTTGCCAGGCTGATATTTTATTATTCCTTTATCTCCAGTGTAGTGAACACTCTTAGAGCCTACTAAAATTACAGAAAGATACTTCCAGAAAATAGTTTTGAAACTAAAGCCATCCTATCATCTTTACTTGTACATATGTGCCATAGATGCCCTTGGTGACAGCCAACGGGTGCTTAAATTAATGGCCGTAAATTCCTCCAGGCAGGCAGAATGTTCCTAAAGCGAAGAAGTGAGAGGAAAGTGAACCAGAGAGCATCCTAAGTGGAGAATCGTCTCTAGCCAGTGGTTCTCATCCCTCATGGCTCATGTGAATCATCTAGCTAACTTTTAAACACCCTGTTGCTGAGTCGTATGGCAGACAAGTTAAATGGCGCTCTTTGGGTTTGGAATTCAGACATGGGTGTGATGGTATGATTGCTAGATGATGTTGATATGTAGCCAAGGTTGAGGACCAGTGCTTTAAGCTGTTTTTCTGTGCAGCATTTTAGCCTGCACATCGCTGCTGACAAACATGTAGAAGTCATTCCCATGTTTTGATGTTGACACTGGTTTATGACATTTGCTTACTTTGTTAGCTCACGTAATATTCTTAGCATCTCTATGGTGGAATATAAAAGCAAAAGGAAAGGAAATTGAAATAGGTAGGATTGTTTTGGTAAAAACAAAGACATTAATAAGAAAAATATAATTTAAATATAACAAGAAAATATAATGTATATCATTTTCAATGGCTTTTACCCAAGGATTTAGATCTAAATTCTCTGAATTTAATTATTTTTAATTCTCTGATTTAATGATATTTAATTATTCTAAAAATAATAAATAATTAAATTCAGTGTATGACATAGTATCTACATTATCTAGTCAGCAATTTTTCAAGTGACTACTAAACACTAAACTCTCTTAAGAGCTCTGCTAGATTTTTTTTAAAATGTCATTTTCACTGATCTCAAAGAGAAAGAGAGAAGGAAAGGAATCATATGAACTGCGAAAGAGCAACGTGTTAAAATGCATAGTGCTGTTTGTAGGAGTTCTAAGGTCAGGGAGTGCATCATGGTAGGTTACAAGTGACTGAAAATAATCCATGAAAAGGAGTAACTTGAAAAATGGATTTGGGTTGAATAAGGAGGGACAGTGGAATGTAGAGGCATTGTGAGTTTCCTGACTAAGAGTTTCTGTTGGTTCGCAGGAAACAAGGGGAGGTCTTGGCATTTAATAACAGGAAGCAGTATGGACCGTGAATTTGATTGAAGTAGAATCAATAAGTACAGGAAAATGTTTATATACTCCATTTAATTTTCGCTGTAACTTTGTAAAGTAGTCGTACTTTTTGCCTGGTTAACAGAGAAGGAACCCAAACCTCAGAGTGGAGAAGCAATTTGACCAAGATTGCACAAAGAATATATGCTAAAGCCATAATTCAAATCCAGATGCTCCAAGTCACTTAAACATAATGATAAGATAAATAAGAATAACAATAACAAAACAACTGGTTTTTGGCAGGTATGTGTTAAGTGCTTTGCATGGAATGTCCCAATCAATCCTGTTAACAGCCCTTCAAAATGTTAATATTGTTTAAAGAGAAAGAACTAGCATTCATAGTAGACAGCAGCATCCATTATAGCTAATTTAAGCAGAAAAAGATTTCTGAATAGCTATGAAATTGTTGGGAGGACTGAAGAAAGAGACTGAAAGCTGTCCTTTCATAAATGACTTCCATAGGAAGAATCCCACCATAGGAAGAATCCCACTTGATTGTGGTGAATTGTATTTTTAATGTGTTGTTGAATTCTGCTTGCTGGTATTTTGTTAAGGGTTTTTGCACTGAGGAGAGGGCCTCTAAAAAATGATGCTGGGGAAACTGGATATCCGTATACAAAAGAATGAAACCAGATCCCCATCATTCACCATACACAGAAATAAACTCAAAATGGATTAAAGACTTAACTGTAAGACCTGAAACCATGAAACAACTAGAAGAAAACACTGGGAAAGTGTTATAGGACTTTGGTGTGGGCAAAGATTTTTTTCTGGGTGATACTTCAAAAGCACAGGCAAAATAGACAAAACAAAAACAGACAAATGATATTACATCAAGCTAAAAAGCTCTGTACAACAAAGGAAACAAAGCAAAGGGGATGAAGAAACAACCTGCAGAATGGGAGGAAAAAATGCAAACAATTCATTTGACAATGAATTCACAACCAGAGTAGATATGGAACTCCAGCAACTCAGTAGCAGTGAAACAAATAATCTGATTAGAAAATAGTCAAAAGACCTGAATAGACATTTTATTGTATGCCAAACACAATTTCAAACAGTTCATAATCCTCCAACCCTTTAACATATTTTTTGTTTAATAGAAATAGCTATTAATTTTAATTGTATATTTTAATCTTTTAAATACACTTTTTTAAAAAAAAGAAAGCAGAATTTATTGAGAGGACAGAAAAGCTCCCACAGTGGGAGGGGACCCAAGGGGTTACCCTTAAATACACTGTTAATTAGTATTTCTCCCATTTTACAAAGGAGAGTCAGAGAGTTTAAGTCGCTTGCCCACAGTCACAGTAAGCACAGCATCAGTTTATTGAGCTCAGGAAGTCTGACTCCAGAATCTGTAAGATAAACTGTGCAACAGTTTCTATTACTGACCAGTTATCTCAGTTCTTTGTCTCTCCCTAACACCATATTATAATTATATTAATTTTTCTTCTGCAACTGGCATGTGTATTTCCCACTTTATAGCAGTGAAATTAGATAATATATTTGTGTTGAGTTTAATGTATTCTTCATCCTTGATAGTGACCATTAACCAGATTTTTGAAAGGGCAGTTGGTGAGTCACCTCTTATCCTGGAATCCTTTCTCTGCCTGTGTTCATTTAAAGGCAGTTTTCTTGGGTTTTGAAGAAATTGCTTATACTATGCTGAGGAAAAACATCTCCTAATATTATTCACATATTTTTGTATTCCTCTGGTTGAGGTATTTTATTTATCAACTGGTTAAAATTAAGAGTCTGTATCTGGGCTGAGTGCCGTGGCTCAACCTGTAATCCCAGCAATTTGGGAAGCCCAGGTGAGAGGATTGCCTGAGTTTAGGGGTTTGGGGCCAGCCTGGACAACTTGATGGGACCTTGTCTCTACAATAAATAAAAAAAAAATAGGCAGGTATAGTGGTGTGCATCTGTAGTTCCAGCTACTTGGAAGGCTGAGGTGGAAGGATCCCCTAAGCCCAGCAGGTCAAGGCTACAGTGGCCATGAGCATTCCACTGCCCTTCAGCCTGGGCGACAGAGTGAGACTCCAACTCCAAAAAAAAAAAAAAAGTGTCTATATATGTCATTTTTTGGAATGGCAGAATTTTCTCATCATGATTATTGTATATTTATTGTCTTATGATGTAATCACCTTGGTTTTCTATTTATTTTAATAATGATTTAAAAAGTAGCTCTTGTGGGATCCAGTTGTAGCGGGAAGACAGAGAGATTGTGACACTGAGACTATTATAGGAAGTGGCACTTCATTACGCTGGCCGGCACAGTGGGCTTGAAGGGCTAATGCGTCCAAATCGAGTTCCCCAGAATGGGAGAGGTGGGGTCTTATACCTTTGTTTAGGTAAGGGAGGGGGTCATGTTGAGTGATTACTTATTTCCTTTGGAATCATACAAGGTTGTACTCAGCAAAATCAGATTTTTCAAAGAACAAATGATTTTCAGGAACTGCAGGGTTGTAAACCATCAACTTCAGAAGAGGGGTTTTGGATAAGTCTGTGAATTAGTTACTCTTTTGCATTTCCATGAGAGCCATCAATCTCTGGCCATTTGGCCTTTTCAAACAAAACCTGCCTGGCGCCTGGCGGGTCTTTAAAGCTTGCAGCTTGCCTTTCAAAAGGAAATACCTTTCACTGCTACCAACCCCCCTTTCTGCCACATTACAATAGCCTGCTGACATTGATTTTCTAAGGGTCCACATTGTTTGACTATTCAACACTGAGACCAAAATCAGGATATTGACTTTAATTTCTCAGTCTTTATGCCACTGAGACTCTGTTGAAAATTTTGTGAACAAGTTAATTTAATGACCTTTTCCCCATTTTCAGATAGAATCCAAGTAGCTTATCCCCAGGAATAGTCAGTTAATAAACAAATAGTTACAGAGCATCCAAGGAGTAAATACCATTGTAAAATGCCTTAGCCATAGTTATAATAAGTTTTTTATTTTTATATGAATTTTATTAATAGTTTGTATGTTTCTACCTATTGAGATGGTATGTGATTTTCACAGAATCAGCCTTCCGATCAGCCATTACTGAAAGTTTTTACTCTGAAAGCTGGTTTATCAATATTTTAAAATTTTAACAAAGTAATACGTTTTATTTATAGAAAGGTGATGTGGCAAAAGAGATGTGTGTTCAGTTTACATTTTAAGTGGATGTTAAATAATACTAACTCAACTCAAGTCCTGGCCCCATTAAAACAAAGCATAACATAACTCTACCACACTCATAAGCTACATGCTGTTTTTCTAGGTAAAATCTAATTTTTCTTCAAGGTCCTGACTGAAACGGAGCATCCCTAAATCCTTTGCTAGGAAGGGAAAGAAGAATTTAACAGTTGTCTTGAGATGAGAGTAAGCAGGAAGATAGCAGAGAGAGCATTTCATGAAGAAACTGAAATCAGTAGAAAGATGGTTTCCATGATGTGTCAAGTAAAATCAGATAGGCAGAGAGAAAGAGAATCTAGAAGCTAGGTAGACCCTAGACAGTACAGAGATTCAGCTTAGCCCTGACAAAATAGCTGCTGACACTTGTGAACAAACCCCCAAGGTTGGATTGTCAAATGGAATTCCATGAATCAGAAAGATCTTATTCATGATCAGCCTTACTGATAACTTAGAATCAAAGAGCACAGAGATAGTAGAAAGAGATGTAGGACACTCTGTGTGGTTGCTTCCCCAGGATCTTGTTTTCCATGGGAGACTCATCTCCCTGGCCCAGAATAATAGACGAGGACCACAAGTGCTATTTTGTAAGGTTTCTCACACAGAAAGAAATACAAGTTTTTAAACTTCTCTTTTATTATCTAGAGATGTTTACAGACTGCATAACCATCTTCAAAGAACCATGTCTCATAGACTCAGAGTTTATTTAATGTCAGTAAGTCTTTATTTAGGAGTTTCAACTAAGGATGTTAGCAAATATCAGGAGGTCCGCTCAACAAGGACATAGGCAGGGTCATTGGATTTCTTTTCTTTCTCCTGGGACATATTCTCAGTAAGTACCAACAGCTTTATCTTCTTCCTTTCCGCTTGCTGTCAAGTTCCTGAGGCCTCGGTGTGCTGGAAACTGAGTCAGCTTAGAAAGAAAATGTCTCCATGAAGAGGTTTTTTAGTTACTGACATGATAAATAGGTTTAATGTATTTCCCTTAAAAAGCTATAAAATTTATGGTAAACCAAAGATTAGTACTAAAAGGTATATACTTTATCATTATGATAAACAGATTAACAATTCTACTAAGAAATTGGCTTAAATATATGAAAAAATAGCTTAATTAGAAGACAAAAAAGACCCCCTGAAAAAGAAAAAAGTGAAAAACAGCATAAATGATGCTCAGCCTCAGTGGTTTACAAAACAAGATGTTTCACAGTGATTATATCGACACGATATTATTAAAAATTAACTTGATATCAGAAGCTAGTGATTATGTGGGGAAATGAACTTCCTCACTGGATAAGATTAAAAATGTGTTTCCTGTAGGATATGGCAAGCCCACTGTACAAGGAAGACCTGTACCAGGATGCATTTTAACATTATTATAATATCTTAAAATTGGAAATAACAAAGTACCTATTTTAAAATATGGCTAGATATAGTGTATAAAAAATGACTATTATGTAGCAGTTAAAATGAGTAAATTAAGTTTTTATATACTAACATTTACAGATTTTGAAAACACAATGTTGAGTTAAAAGGAAGGATGTCGTATCCATGGAGAAAAAATACCCACATATGCTATTTTTTTTAAAATTACGAGTATAATTACAAAAACAATTTTTACACACACACAGCATTTTCAGTGTTTCTATACTTTTAAAACTTTCCTTTAAAAATGGAAAATCTGTAATGTGCTTTGAATTTACATTTTATGTACTCAAGCTATATTTTTTTCATTGTAAAATATTTCTGTATTGAAAAGAAAAAAGTTTCCTTAGATAACAGAAGTATGTTGATTTAAAATGAAATCTCAGTTTCTAATTGTGTTTTCACAGAATTGCTTTTCTCGTTAGACTCAGTTCATACTGCTATCTAATCAGTATGTTTTTGGATATTGTAGCCAATATTCATTAAAAATGAATAATGCTTTTGGAATATTGATAAGCATGGGTGAAATCTGAATTTGGAGTATTATATGCATACTCATATTAAGTACTTCAGAGACCTAATGTTTACAAAATAGATTAAAATCCTACATGAAAATGAATTTTAAAAATTGGAAGAAAAGCATATTGGCAGGAAAAAAAGAAGTTCTGTGGCCTATGTCAGGAAGCATTTTTACTTTTCAGATGCGTGTTTTCCTTGTAAAGTAAAATAAAAGCTAAGCAACTCATTAATAAAAATAGAACATGCAAATTAAAGATTCTGAGTCTGTAATGAGTTTATAATACTTCCACTTCAAAATAAACTGATGTTTTACATCAGGGCAAAATACAGCAACAAAATAAGCATTTTTAACAAGATAAAGAAAAATAATCATAGCTTTGAGCAAGAAATAGCTGACCTATTTCAGTTGGGAGAGGAACCATATTCTTTTCTGAAGTTGTGTATATCTTGATCATATCTAAAATCTAAGAAGGCTGGCTGTCAGCATCATTCAATCAGGCAGAGCAGAATTAGGGTTTGTGTCAAACTGTGCTCAAGTGGACAAAATAGTGATTGGGGGTTCTCTGCATGAGCTTTTCTTTTGTTTAGTAAGAACGCGAGAGAAATTCCTGGTAATGAGCCTTATTTTATCAGGTTTGTGCGGTTTTCTTAGTTACCCGTGTTTGTCATTCAAATATCTATTAGGTATGAATGAAACAAGGCTTAAAATCCATCCAGAATACACTATTGCCCTAAAAATTCCCACATTGCTGAATACCTGTTTGAAATGGCTCCTAATAAGATAGAAAAGCTTCTATCTGCGAGCTCAACTGGCAACAGATATGAAAGTTAGCTAGAACACCTGCCACTTATAGGTTAGAACATTTTTAGACAAGTGTCCTTGAGTAAACTAAATGATGTGGCAAAGAGACTGGGCTCTGGAATCGGATGTCCGGTTAAAATGTAGTGTCACCTCTGAAGGGTAGTCCTGTCAACAGATCAAACCTGAAGGCTCTAGAATGAATTGCTAAATTGAGGACAAAACAAATAGAGGAATATGTTAAATTAACCAGGAGGATGCAACTGGTAAAACCCAGATTGGACAGGAACAACTAATCTTCTTCAGATAGATTGTGCTATAGTGAGAAGAGGAATGAGGTAGACCAAGAGGAAGAATAAGCCTGTATTTTAAAAGAGACCCAACCAGCCCTATTAAAAAGTGGGCAATATGACCCTGCAATCCTCCTACTGGAAATATACCCAGAAGAATTCAGGTCACTCTATGAAAAAGATACCTGCACACGTATGTTTATCGCAGCCTTGTTCACAGCAGCAAGAACATGGAACCAACTGTGCTGCCCATCAAAAGAGGACTGGGTAAAAAAAAAATGTGTTACATATACATGGTGGAATATTATTTAGCCATAAAGAGGGACAAAATCGTGAACTTCCCAGCAACCTTGATGGAATTAGAGTCTGTAATACTGAGTGACTTTCACAGAAACAAAGAACTGAGTGTCACATGTTCTCACTCATAAGCGGACCTTGAACAACTATCGTAATACTATAAGAAAAGGACTGGCAGTAGCAGAAAACTGCTGGGAGAGTAGGGAGGAAGTGGGATTGGCAGGAGTGGGAATCTGCTGGCGGAGGGAGGGCACACCTCGTCAACAAGGGGACCTGCATAATGAACATTTGCATACCTAACCCTGAATTGTACCCTACATCTCTAAAATTAAAAGAGAAAAAAAGTGGGCAAAAGATATGAACAGACACTTCTCAAAAGAAGACATATGAGCAGCTAACAGATACATGAAAAAATGCTCAGCCTCACCAGTCAGCAAAGAATTGCAAATTAAAACCACACTGAGAAACCATCTAGCTCGTCAGGATGGCCATCATCCATAACTCAAAAAACAACATGCTGGAGAGGATGTGGAGAAAAGGGAACACTTCTACACTGTTGGTGGGAGTGTAAACTAGTGCAACCTCTGTGGAAAATAGTGTGATGATTCCTAAAACATCTAAAAATCAACCCTCCACGTGACCTGGCAATCCACATTCTAGTAGTATACCCAGAGGAACTCAAACCACTCTATGAAAAAGATACCTGCACACACATTTTATTGCAGCATTATTCACAATAGCAAAATCATGGGAACAACCGTACAGTCCATCAAATGTGGACTGGATTAAAAAAAATGTGGTACATATACTCAGTGGAATATTGCGCAGCCATAAAGGACAAAATTATGAACTTCACAGCAACTTGGATGGACTTAGAGTATATAATACTCTACAGAAGTAAAAAACTGAGTACCACATGTTCTCACTCATAAGTGGACCCTGAACAATTATCATAATACTATAAGAAAGGGATTGGCGGTAGTGGGAAACTTCCAGGGAGGTAGAGGGACACACTTAACCAATAAGCGTACCTGATCTCAAACCAGGTGAAATAGGGACCAAAGTGAGGCCCAAACGTTACCTATACGTTGACCATTTGTGTACCTAACCCTGAATTGTACCCCACATCTTAAAATAAAAATAAAAAAAATAATAGAAGATTCAGATGTAGTACCTAGACTTTTTGACTAATATCTCAGAAACTATAATGACAGAATATAGGCAACCAAATTCTGAGATTTATCATTAAAGAAGAATGTACAATGATAGTCAGATTGTCTTGGCAAAAAGAAAGTATTTCCAAAATGTTTGTGAATTTAGAGAAATATATAAATACAGATTCAAGAAAAAAAGAGACTATATTATCCTATAGCCATATGTTAGGGGTGGATGCACCATGGTCCATGGGCCAAAACTGGCCTGCCTTCTGCTTTTGTCAATCAAGTTTAATTGCAGTACAACTTGTCTATAGGTGTTTTTGCCCGTAAGCAGCAAAGTTGAGTAGTTGCGACCGAAGAACAAATGACCTGCAAAGCATATTTCTTGTTCTTGACAGGTAAGATTTGCCAGTTTCTGCTATACATAAATCTTATTTGTATTCTGATTTAAACACACCAAAAAATATAAGAGGTAATTATAATAGACGAGTGGGGAAAATCTGAACAATGATATATATGATGACTCTAAGGGATTGTTAATTTTTTTAAAATGTGATATTATTGTAATAAATATTTTTAAAGGTCTTTAACTCTTACACATACATAATTAAAGAACTAAATAAAAATATGATACTTAATCTTTTCTTTTTTTTTTGTTTTTTTGAGTTGGAGTCTCAGTCCATCTCCCAGGCTGCAGTGCATTGGCACACTCACGGCCGTGCTAGGATCGACCGGCCGGGCTCTGGCTATCCTTCTGCCTCAGCCTTACAAGTAGCCGAAACTACAGGCACGTGGTACCATGCTCAGCTAATTTTTGTTGTTGTTTTGCTTTATTGTAGAGACAAGGTCTCACCAAGTTGCCCTGGCTGGTTTTGAACCCTCAGGCTTAGGCAATCCACTCACCTCAGCCTCCCAAAGTGCTGGGATTACAGGCCGAGCCACCAATCTTTTCAAGGTTCAGTTTATCGTTTCATAAAATATTGAGAGCATGCTGCCTATGTCATATAGTTCTTGTAGGCCTCATGAGGAAATCTGTATCTGCATTTTGCCCCCTTGACCTAAGTAACCACTTGTTATCTGCTATTATCCTTACTATTCAACAACACATACAGCTTAAAATACAAAACCCCACTGACAGTAATACATGTTTATAAAACTGAATGACATTAGAACCATCTTCAGGAGCAAGTTTTGAAGTATTATGTTTGATAACACATGGTTTCTAAACCATCTCCTGTGGAAGACAGGTCTGGATGAACATAAGATTTTTGTTATATTCTAGGTGTGTAAGCTTATGATGTTCATCGTCCCTTCAACATAAATAGTGGACAAACATTTGAGAAATACTTTGAAGAGGCACCATATTTGTCTGTCTAGTTGTGATGTTTGAATTTCCTTCTGTAACCATGGCATTGAGCAATTTAGCATTTGAAGGGGATTGAAAGATTTGTTATGGGAATCCAGAAAATAAATTTTGTTTGATTTATAATTTTTCCTCTTCATAATGAATAAAGCTTTACATTCTTAAAGTTTAAAACCCAAAATGTGAAGCAGTGTACTGGATGAGATGGACTAGCTACTATAGTCTAATAGTCTATTTGTCTCACTGATTAAAAAAAAAATGGAAAAAAATAAAAAGTTAACTATCTGAGGTCTCTGAAATGTTAAAAAAAAAATACAGGAAATAAGGAATATATTTGGATACAAGAGCAGCGCCAGTAAAGGAAACCACGCAGTGCTTGAGAGCAGCAAAATCTTTGACAGAAACAACTTTCTGGCAAGAGGACTGGGAATGGGCCTTTATGATCTGAGAATATGGAAGTAGTCCTTAGGACTTTTTTCTTTTGGTTTTGTTTTTTCTCTAGTCCCTGCAGTGTGTGTTAATGATTATGTAACTGTGCCCCAGTAGCAAGAAAGGTTAAAACTATGAGAGAAACCCAGCCTCTCCTGCAAGAAGAAGTAGGTAAAGAGATTCCTGGTAGCAGGAGGGTGTGGAGGTGAATCCTGGAGAGGCAAGAGCTGGAGAAAGAGTATCCTTAATTCTGTGTATGAAGGACAAATTCCCAGACTCACCCCTGAGCTGTGTGAGGTAGACTCTAACCAACATAGCAAAGGCTTTAAGAACTTAGTTCTAAAGTGAACCACTGCATGTAACCTAGGCAGACTCCTAAGAGAAACACAGTGGGACACACTCAAACTGCATAGTGAAGACACAGAAAACTGACAGTGAAAACACTACCAACAGAAAGCAACATAGATCTTGTACTCCGAACCTCATTAGCTCAGTTGTGGGTTTGCCACCTGCTTTCATAAATAAAGTTTGATGGAAATATAGTTTGTCCATAGCTGCTATTGCCCTTCAAAAAAGAAGAAAAATTAACATTCTTTAAAAAATCTTAACAGTGCCCAGAGTCTTGCAATATAAAGTTTCTGAGGTACAATCCAAAATTAGTCAACAATATATACAATTGCAAAGAATCAGGAAAATGTTGACCCAGTTCTCATGGCAAATGACAATAATGAGAGACCATAAAGTTACCAAAGAGTTTAAGGCAAATATTATGACCATATTCCTTCAGGTAAACATAAACTCTTTTGATAAAAGTTTTAACCAGAGAAATATGAACTATACACACACACATATATGCATATACATGTGTACATAATTTTAACATATACATGTTTTGAAAAGTAAACTTTAGAACTGAAAAATATACTATCTGAAAAAATTACTCCCTGGTTGGACCTGAGAGCAGAACAAAAATAATAAAGAAGTTAGTATACATGAAGATAGGTCAATTGAAGTGATCTAATGTTAAGAGAAAATAATACTGAAGAAATTGAACAGAATCTTAGGAATCTGTGAATAATATCCAAAGATATTGCAATGGCAAAATACATGCCATTGTAATCCCTAAAGAAGACATGAAAGCAATTTGTGACAAAAGCATATTTGAAAATAATGGCCAGAAACTTTACATATTTGAAGAAAACCATCAATGTATTGATTTTCAGTGAACAGGAAACATAATAAACTCATAGAAAACCTCACCCAGTCTCATTATAATAGACATGTTGAAAATTAAAGATAATTATTTCTCATTTTGAAGAATTCAGAGGCCAGCATTACATTCAGGGGAACAGCATTTCCAGTGACGGTACTTTTCACATCAGAAACCATGGTGGCCTCAAGATTGTGGAACAACATCAAGTTGCTGGTAACAAAGAACCATAAACCCAAAATTCTACATTTAGTAAAAAATATCCCTCAATGTTAAAAATGTGCTTCAGATGAGTGAAAATTGGAATAATTCATTGTTGGTGGAACTTCTTCTACATAAATGCTTTTTAAAAGTGCTTCAGACAAAAAGAATTGATATGACAGAGAAACTTCAGGAATGAAAGCAGATCTTAATAAATGCTTAATATGAAGGTAAACATAATAGAACATGTTTTTATTACATTCTTTAAAATCTGTATGTCTGACAAAGCAAGAATAAAACATTACTTGGCATATGTGGATGCAGTAAATTTGACTATTAAGTTTGCTCAGGGTATCAGAGACTTGTGGTTGTATGACTTCTAATTGAAATGGAAAATATTACCTCTGAATACACTGAGAAAGATCAGAAGGGTACTTTTAATCTCTAGGATAAAATACTGAAAAAATAAAGACATTTGAAAAAAATAGAGTAGAAACTGAAAAGTATATAAATCATTCAAAAGAAGTAGACATATACGGTGCAAACACTAATTCAAAGAAAGTTATGGCTATATTATTATTAGCAAACAAGGAATATAATTATGGATAAAGAGAGACATTAGATAGATAAAAGTGTCCATTAACCAAGAGCATATAATCTTAAGTGTGCAAGTATTATAACCATATTCCTTGCCTAAGAAATACATGAAATTCCAAAACACAGGAAGTAAAATTTAATAGTTGCAGGGAGAGTTAGATAATTCTGCAGATATACTTGAAGGTTTTAATATGCTTCTCTCAGTAATTGATAATAAAAATCAGGCAGAAAGTCAGCAATATTGTAGAAGAGCTAAACAAAGTTATGAACAGCTTGACTTAAGTGTCATGTCTAGAACATTGCACCCAACAACAATAAAGTGCATAGTCTTCAAGTGTGCATGGAATAGGCACTGAGGTAGATCTTATTCTAGATTACAAAACAGACCTTAAGATTTAAAGAGTTAAAGCCATATGTGAGATGATCTCTAACCATAATAGAATTTAACTAGTAATTATTAAAAATGGTACCTAGAAAACTCCCCAACAATTTGGGAATTAAACAGCATATTTTAAAATAACCCATGAATCAAAGATAAAATTGCAAGAGAAATTTTTTAAATGAATTAAATAAAAGTGTGACATGAGAATCTATGAGATGCACATAAAGCATTCGTTATTAGGGAAACTTATAGCTTAAATGCTTATGCTAGTGTTGAGGAGACATCTCAAATTAATAATGTAAGAAAATAGAAAAGCAAGAAAAAATTGAGCCCAGAGCACACAAAAGGAAGAAAATAATAAATATAAGAGCAGAAATCAGTGTTACTGAAGAGAGTAAAACAACAGAAATGAATTAGTAAGCCAGGTGCTGGGTATTTGTGGGGAAAAAAGAAAAGGTGTAAATTGTAAAGGAGGTAGATATCATCACAGGTGTTAAAAGGATAATAAGGAGTTACTATGAACATCTCTAGTTCTATAAATTCAACAAATTTGATGAAATGAACCAATTTTTTGGAAGATACAAACTACCAAAACTCCTTCAGGAAGAAACAGATAACCTCAATAGTCTTACATTCATTAAAGAGATTTAATTTATAGTTTAAAATTTTCCAACAAAGAAAACTCTAGGCCAGGATATTTTTATTAGTGATTTCTACCAAAATTTAAGGAAGAAACACTTCTACACAGTCTCTCCCAAAAAGTAGACGAGGGAACACTTGGCAACTCATATTTTATGAGCCCACATTACCATGATACAAAGGCATTACACTGATGTCTCAACATGTAGAAGACAGTGAAATAGTAGTTGGAATCAATAAGCATTTTGTAAGCCGTGCTATTCTTAGTCTCCCCTGGGGAATCTTTGGAAAGACTTAGTTTAGAGAGGCAGTCCATGGAATACTTTAGAGCCAGGCAAATTCTGTGTCACATGCTTTCTATATGATTTTACTTGTATTTATTAATGGATATTTCTGAGACTTCATCACAAAAGCTGGAGAGAGGGAGAAAAAGAAAGAAAGTAAGAAAAACCAACTGAGAAGAAAACTCAGAATGTAGGCATGTAGGCAGATGTATTTAAAAAGAAAAGAAATAACTATCAAAGAACAAGTGATTCGAGACAACCATTTGAACATCCAACCAGTTCATGCTAGAAGGGATAATCAGTGTATCAAGGATAAAGACCAGGATGATTAGGACATGTGTTAAGCCATATATCATGATATACTTGTACCAGCCTCTACCTTCTTGTTTCAGAAGCCTTTTTCAAAAAGCCTGTGCAGCTCAAAATATAAAAATAAGCTGTACTTTTTAAAAAAGGATAGGCTGGCTGGCATTTTAAGTAATCATTAATTTATTTGCAATTTGATCATGGACAAAAACAGACATGTAAAAGATTTGGTAAGTTATGTGGAAAGAAATCAAGAGTGCTAATTGGAAACCCTGGGTTCTAATTCTAGCTCTGTTGCTGACTAGTTCAGTGGCTTTAGAAAATCCACTCCTCTGTGGATTCTATAATCAAGTGCAGTTGTTAACAAGTATAGGTATTTTTTCCTATAGCTGAATCAAATAGTTTAGGGAGCAAGCAGCCCAACATGAGTCTTGTGAGTACTAGTCAAACAAATTTTGTCATGATCCCTTTTCTGACCACTTTACAATTTTAGTTTGGGGAGTGTCTCAAGGGTGACACAGAGCAGGTGCCAACATAAAGCATAGGGACACTGCTGACACTTACTAGAATGACTCTGTGTTTGTCTTTCTCTTATCACAATCACTATACATAGTTTTGTGAATTATGAAGTTAATTTGATCAGGAGTTCCTGATCACAAAGCATGTAGATTTGGAATTTTTGATTATTTTTATACTTGCAAACAGAGGCTCTATGTCTACATTGGAGGGTCACAGTAAAACATCTTTCAAAACCTTAAAAAACATAACAGATGCCTTCTGGCAATGTGTGAATACATTGTGGTTCGTTTCTACCATCTTTTGAAGTTCTGGAACAATCTTTTCTCAGTGAATTGATTAAAACCTTCACAGCTCTTGAAATTTCTGAATATGAATTCAGGAGTTTGTGTTGCAACCTGAAATCTCTGTGTTTAAAACAATAAACATATGACATTCAGTAATTTGGTAAATACTTTTTATCCCCAAATTATAATTACACAGTGAATATATCTGAGGACATTTATTATTATATTTACAACAGTAAAAATGCCTGAATCCATCCCGCAATTCTTGCCACATGTTGGGGGAAAAAGTTAAAAGCAGTTATTATATTGATAATATTGGAAAACGAGAAGGGAGTCCAACATCTTCACACCCCTTCTCTTGCCTCCCAGAAAAACCATAAACTACTGATGGTTTTAAGAACTATGCCTAATTCCATCTTTCTTGATTGCCTGGAATACTTCCAAGGATTGGTATCAGCTCCTCCTTGCATATTTTGTGGAATTCTGCTGGAAAGCCATCTGATCAGGGCTTTTTTTTCTTGTAGGTAGTTTTCTTATGACATAGTTGATTTCCTGCATTGTAATTGGTCTATTTAGGGTCTCATTTCTTCTTATTTCAACCTGGAGAGGTTGTATGATGTAAGAAAGTCCTCTATTTCCTTTAGGTTTTTGGTTTTGTTTTCATACAGGTGTACAAAGTAGTCTCTGATAATCTTTTGTATTTCTTCAGGGTCAGTTGTGACGTGATCTTTTGCATTGCTGATTGTTTATTTGGACTTTTACTCTCTCTTTCTTGGTCAGTCTAGTTAGGATTCCATCAATCTTGTTTGTTCTTTCAAAAAACTAGCTTTTTGTTTCATTGATTTTTTTTTTTTTGTATTATATTTTTGTCTTCTGTGTCCTGAATTTGGTCTTCTATTTTGGCGGTCTGGGTTCTTCTGCTGAAGTTAGGGTTTTGGTGGTCTTGTTTTTCCAGCTTCTTTAGGTGATTTGTTAGGCTGTTAACTTGTGATCTTTCCATTTTCTTGATGTGTGTTCATAGAGATATTAATTCCCCTCTTATTAACTGCTTTCATGGCATTCCAGAGATTTTGGTAAGATGTTTCTTTGTTTTCATTTGTTTCCAGGTATCCTTAATCTCTGTTTTGATTTCCGTGTTGACCCAGGAGTTGTTTAGCCTCATGGTGTTTAGTGTCCATGTCTTTGTGGGTTTGGGGGAAATTTTGCTGGTGTTGATATTTATTGTTACTCCATTGTGGTCTTAGAAGGCGCATGGCAGCCGGGCTCGGTGGCTCAGCCTGTAATCCCGTGCCTTGGGAGGCTGAGGTGAGTGGATTGCCTGAGTCCGCAGGTTCGAGACCCACCTGGGCAACTTGGCGAGACCTCATCTCCACAATAAATCAAAAAATTAGCTGGGCATGGTAGCGCACCTGTAGTTCCAGCTCCTTGGAAGGCTGAGGCGGAAGGATCGCCGGAGCCTAGCAGGTCGAAGCTGCGGTGGCCGGGAGCAGCCACTACACTCCAGTCTGGGCGACGGAGTGAGACTCGACTCAAAAAAAAAAAAAAAAAAATGCACATGGCATATTTTCAATCTTATGGAATTTGTTTATGCTTGATTTATGGCCAAGGATGTGGTCAATCTTAGATCACGTTTCATGTGGTGATGAGTAGAATGTGTATTCCATGGTTGTTGGGTGTGGTGTTTTGTAAGTATCAATTAAATCAATTTGACCAAGCGTCACGTTGAGGTTCTGGATATTCTTGTTGATTTTTTGTCTTAATGATCTGTCTAGGGTTGTTAGTGAGGTGTTTAAGTCCCTAGCTATGATAGTGCAGGTCTGGTTCAACATCCACAAGACCATAAACATAATTACATACATCAACAGATGTAAAGACAAAAACCACATGATTATATCATTAGATGCAGAAAAAGCTTTTTATAAAATCTAGCACCTCTTCTTGATTAAAACCCCTGAACATCTAGGCATAGATGGAACATAACTCAAAATAGTAAGAGCCATCTATGAGAAACCCACAGCCATTATACTGCTAAACAGACAGAAATTGGAAACATTTCCTCTGAAAACCAGAACAAGACAAGGATGCCCACTCTCACCATCCTGTTCAACATAGTATTGCAAGTCTTATCTAGAGCAATCAGACAAGAGAAGGAAATCAGGAATATCCAAATAGGAAAAGAGGAAGTTAAGTTATCCCTTTTTGCAGACAACTTGATTCTAATCCTCGAAAATCCAAGAGAATCTGTCAAAAACTCCTTACACTGATGAAGGACTTTGACAAAGTCTCAGAGCATAATATAAATGTAGAAAAGATAGTCCCATTTCTATACACCAATAATAAACAATCAGAAACCCAAATAAAAAGCACAAATCCATTTACAAGTCATAAAAAAAATTAAATACCTTGGCATCTTCCTAACCAGAGAAGTGAAAGATCTGTACATCAAAACCACAAAACACTACTCAGAGAAATCATAGATGACACAAACAAATGGAAAAATATTCCATGCTCATGGATTAGAAGAATCAGCATTGTTAAGATGTCCACTCTACCCAAGGCAATGTACAGATTTAATGCAATATCTGCTAAAGTAGCAGCAGCATTCTTCTCAGACCTGGAAATGGCAATACAGGAATTCATATGGAAACATAAACAACCATGAATAGCTAAAACAATCTTCAGCAAAAAAAAAAAGAGCAGGAGGGAAATCACACTCCCAGACTCTAAATTTTTTTATAAAGCTACAATAAGCAAAACAGCCTGGCATTGGTACTAGAACAGGCATATAGACCAATGGAACAGGATAGAGATTCTAGAAGCAAAACCTCAATTTCTTAACCAACCCATCTTCAACAAAGCCTTCACCAAGATCCACTGGGGAGAGGAGAACCTATTGAGTAAATGGAACTGGGAAAACTGGCTGATCACATGCAGAAGATTTAAACAAGACTCCTACCTATCCTCATACACAAAAGTCAACTCTAAATGGATCAAAGAACTAAATGTAAAACCTCAAACTATTAAAACCACACTGAGATGCTGCCTAACTCCAGTCAGGATGACCATCATCAATAACTCACAAAACAACAGATGCTGGAGAGGATGTGGGGGACAGGGAGCACTTTTACACTGTTGGGTGGAGTGTAAACTAGTACAACCTCTGTGAAAAACAGTTTGGCAATTCCTAAAAGGTCTAAAAACTGACCTTCCATATGACCCTGCAATCCCCCTACTGAGAATATACCCACAGAAACTCAAATCACTCTATGAAAAAGATACCTGCACACGTGTGTTTAATCACAGCATTGGTCACAATAGCTAAAACATGAAGCCAACCATGCTGCCCATCGAAAGAGGACTGGATAAAGAAAATGTGGTACGTGTACATGATGGAATATTATGCAGCCATTAAAGAAGGGCAAAATTATGAACTTCACAACAACTTGGATGGACTAGAGTCTATAATACTGAGCGATCTTTCACAAAAACAAAGAACTAAGTATCACATGTTCTCACTCATAAATAGACCTTGAACAATTATCATAATACTATAAGAAAAGGATTATCAATAGCAGAAAAGTGCCACGGTGGGTGTGGGGGGCATCGGAATTGGCAGTAGCAGGATTCTGCCGGGGGTGGGGGGAGGATCTCATCAACAAAGGTGCCTGCATAATGAACATTTGTATACTTAGCCGTTAATTGTACCTTATATCTTTAAAATAAAGAAATTTTTTTTTAATTGCAAGGAAAAAAAAATAAAGAACTATGACTAATTAACCTTAATGGACTAAGACAATCTGTATGAATTTTAAACTGGATGTGAATTCCATTCCTAACCTTTGAGGGTAGGATAATGACCAATTTTCAGAGACTTTTTTAATTTTCTCTCGTTCATTGGAAATCAATGAAAGCAAGCAAGAATTCACACTCTCTTGCTCTGTGAGTTTTGTCTTTGTTCCTAGCTTGTCTGCTGATGGGGCTTTTTTGGTGGTTCCAGCTTTAGGTGGGTCCTTCAGCTCCAAAATTCCACCAGTACAGGCAGCAGCTTTTGCCTTCTGTCTTGTTTAGAGGTGGTCAGGTAAAACCCAAGATGTTGGTCAGGATTGACCACAAACTCTCTCGATGGCATAGCTTCAGCTCTGTCCGACAGATCCCCTTTTTGTATTCAGTCTTTCTTGTTATTTCTGACTACCAAAAATAATCTTTGTTTTTTCAGACTGTTCTTTTCTCTCAGTAATTTTACATCAGTGTGTCTGCATGAGTCTGTGAGGGGGAGAGTGTTGACTTAATAATGTTAGGTACTCGCAAGCAGGAGAGTTGATTTGGTCTCCTGGTTCATTGTATTACTGGAAATCCATGTCATTTTATATCCAGATTTTCTCCACTAATTATATAATATACGAGGAGGGGCCCCAAACATCCAGAATTTATTTGTAAATAAACTTCAGTCACCTTCAAAGTACTCTCTGTTTGATACATAACTATCAAGATGTTTTTTCCACTGCTAAAAAAGTTCTTGAACTCACCCATTTTGATGCCTTCTGGTGCTTCTGTTTTTGTTTCCTCTCTTCCACATCAGCAAAACGTTTCCCTTTGAGGACTTTTTTCGTCTGGGAAAACAAAGAAAAAGTCACTTGGGGCGAGATCAGCTGAATAGGGAGTATGGGGCACGGAGGTCATGCTGGTTTGGGTCAAAAATAACTGAACGCTCAGTGTGGTGTGGATAGGTACGTCTCCTGCTTGCCACAACCGGGGACATTTCTTCCACAAATCGTGATGCAACCTTCTCAAAACTTCCAGTTTTAAAAAAAACTTTAATTGACCGTTTCATCTGGAAGAACAATTTCCGAGTGTACTACACGGAGTCTGCCCTCCAAAAGATAATTCTGTTTTTTTTTTTTTTTGGCGGGGGGGGGGGGCCTCCTCCCTTGTATATGGAAAGTATGTTGATGTATGGAGTGAGACGAGCTTCTAAGTGGGAAAAAAATTCAGCTTCCCAGTTATTTGTTTAGCGATGCTAACTTCTTCCTTTGTTTTGGAACGTGTCTTTATTGATCTGCCTCTCAATTTTTACACTGCTGCCACACTAATTTAAATAATTTAGCTTTGTTATATATTTTAATACCTAATTGTTAAAACTGCTTTTTGTGAAGTGTTCTTCCTGTTTATACATCCAAATGGCCTTGAGACTAATTTTTTTGAAGTTCATAAGTAAAAATGCCTAGATTTTGATTGAGATTTCTTGTTGAGTGCACTAAGCCCTTAAAATAGCCTTCTTGCTTCCCCCACTCTTGGAGGAAACATTTTTTAAAAAATTATATCTTTGAAAATACCCATCATTGTGGTTTATGGTTTATTGAGTTCTAATTATATATATAATATGAACTCCATTAACATAAAATTAATAAACATAAACTCCATAAACATAAAAGTATATATTTACATATGGCACATTTTCTAATCATTTCTATTTGTATGTTCTTTTTCTATTACATATAAAGTGAATTTCTTAACTTTTTTCTTCATTTACTCAATTTTCTGTAATGCTGATTCTTGAGTTTGTTATCTTCAATGTGGATTTCAATTTTCTTGTGGGAATATTAATAATTTATAATTATAATTATAATTTATAATTATAATTTATAATTTATAATTCTTTCCCTAGTTTGCCACATTCTTTTTCACTCTTTATATGTGCTTTTACAAATCACTATGTTTATCTTTCATCAGCATTCAACTTTTCATAATGGACATGTATTCTTTTATGCCACTGAACATGCCAAAATACCTTCTCTCTGTTTATTCTGGTTTGTTGAGTAATTTGTTTCCAGCTCTTCTTCCTTGTATTTAGGACACTATTCCTTTTTTATGTCATTCATGGTTTCTCATGGTATCTGTATTTTTGTTTAATTGGCTTTTTCCTTTTCACTTTTGAGCTAACGAGGAAATTATCATTGGCACTGAATAGGGTCCTAGGGTCCCTCACAGATGCCCATGTGGATTGAGTTCTTAGGTACCAGGAAAAACCCCCTCTTCACTTCTCTGCTGGAGAGCAGGTAGTGGCACGTGTGTTCTGTGCTTTTCACTTGACACTAGCTTGGAATTCTTAACCCTTGGCCACAGCACTTTGATGTGTTTTGTGGGACACAGGGAAACTAGAGTGCTCAGCAGTGACAGTTTGAGCACCTTTGCAACGTGTTGCAGCATACACACCATCAATGGCTGTCTGTCTCCCTCCCTGTTGTTTGCTGAGTCTGGGAGAACTTTTCAAGGCTGTGCATTTTGTTTCTTTATCTGGTTTGATCAACCTCTTGCTCAGAGCTCACTTTTCCCTCATAGAATTAAAAAAAATTTTTTTTATTGTAGAGTTGTGGGGTATACGTGAGGATTTACTACATAAGTAGGCTGCATCATTACAGATGATTTTTTTTATTGTAGAGTTGTGGGGTATACGTGAGGATTTACTACATAAGTAGGCTGGTAACTTAACTAGCCCTCTCTGGCTTCTTAATTAGCCCTCTCTCCCCCTGGTAGTGGACGAGGTACCCATGGTGTTGTCACAAGCCCCATACTCTCTTCCCTCCTTCCCTCCCTCCCTCCCCTAGCAGTGCCCTGTGACCACTGATCCCACCCTTCTGCTAATGTGACTAGTATTCAGGACTCACTTATGAGTGAGAATATGTGGTATGTGGTGCTTTGATTCTTTAATAGTTCACTTAGTGTGATGGTCTCCAACTGCATCCCAGTTGCTGCAAAGTCCATGGTTTTGTTCTTTTTTATGGATGCGTAATACTCCATTGTGTGTATGTACCACATTTTCTTTATCCAGTCCACTTCCGATGGGCAGTGAGTTGGTTCCGTGTTTTTGCTATTGTAAGTAATGTGGCAGTAAACATGCACGTGCAGCTGTCTTTTGGGTAGAACAATTTATGTTCCTCTGGCTATATTTCCAGGAGAGGGATTGCTGGATCAGATGCAAGAACAATGTTTAGTTCTCTTAGGAATCACAACACTGTTTTCTTTAGAGGTTGAACTAGTTTACATTCCCACAGACAGCTCTCAAAAGACGACCTGCAAGCAGCCAACAGATACGGGAAGAAATGCTCAGCTTCACTAATCATCAGAGACAGCAAATCAAAACTACAACCAGTAAGGGTGGCTATTGTTAGTAAGTCAAAAAAACAACAGATGCTGGCATGGGTGCAGAGAAAAGAGAATGCCTCATGGATTCTTTAGTGAAGAACTGAGGGGCTATGTGTTGGCAACGTCATTTTTAACAACAATCCCTATCGTCTTTAAGGGTTGTGTGCTTTTCCCAGGTGTTGAAAGGAGCCAGAGAAAACTACCTTATTTATTCTGGTGAGTTAATGACAAATGTGTTTAAATAAAAGAATCACTGGTACTTTCTCTTCAAGTTCTGAAATGGTGCAGAGAGTCAGCCACAGAAGAAACAGTTTTGGAAGATCCAGGTGTACAGACATCATTAGAATGATTTTGTGCCTTAGGTTTTAATTAATTCAAGAGACGTGTTGAGTAAGTACAGAAAATAAAGCCAATCATTTCCTCTGGTTGTCTATGCTAGCAATAAAATGTAAATTTAATGTGATTAATTCTTCCTTTTTTTCCATAAGCATGAGAATATATTGCTGTGGTTTTAACGGCTGCCATGATGAGGTCTATCAGTCACTGAAAATAAATCACCAGAGTCATTTCAGTGTCATTAGAAAATTCCAATTGTATTTCAGTATATGCCTTTCCCTGATTGTTTTTCTCTTGATCCCTGTGGCAAGTAAAATCATGTTTGTTCTTAATAATTTTCAGATGCAATTAAAACCTAATACTTTTGTTGTTGTTATTGGAGTCTACTCTGTCACCCAGGCTGGAGTGCAGTGGCATACTCATGGCCACCCCAGCATAGACCTACTGGGCTCTGGCAATCCTTCTGCTTCAGCCTTCCAAGTAGCTGGAACTACAGGTGTATGCTACCATGCCCGGCTGATTTTTGATTTATTATAGAGACAGGGTCTCACCATGTTACCCAGGCTGGTCTCGAACCCACGGGCTCAGGCAATCCTCTCACCTCAGCCTCCCAAAGTGCTGGGATTACAGGCTTGAGCCCACTGTGCACGGTCAAACCTAATACTTATGAATTTTTTTCTAAACACCATGGATAGGAACACCCCTGTCCTTTCTACTCCTATGGTTGTATTATAGGCATTAACACATTTTGTTGCAAACAATTATAATCCAGTATTGTTTACATGTCTGTTTCCTTGAATGCACTAAGGTTAGCAAAAATCTTATTCATTGTTCTATTTCTGTAACTCACATATAAAAAAAATGTGTTAATTGAATGAGGGTTTTCACTTTAAGTAAAAGGTAGCAATCCATAATCAGCTTTCTCACTGACCCTGAAACTCATACTACTTGTTTTCTAAGCTGCAATTCACTTAGAATCAGAAAGGAAAGAAAAGAACACTCCTTTTCATTTTATGCAGGAATCCTTGGAATTCCTGAAAAGAATGATTTCAGGCACAAAACTAATTTTAGCCTCTCTATTTTTATTTGAGAATATAGGAGATATGAGTAGCACATCGTTTGTACTTTTAAAAGTACTTGTTTAAGGAATAGAGAGCAACTAAGAGGTATAGTGGTAGAGGGAGGGGATCTGGACAGCCGAGGGTTGTCAAGTGACAAGTCCGGGGAATAAAAGAAACAGGGAAATGGAAGCTGCATTCTGAGTACAGAAGTTTAGGGTTTAAGATTTCAGAACAGAAGAGACTACCCACGGAATGGGGAAAAAATATGTGTATGCATCTGACAAAGGCCGAACAGCCAGAATCTATAAGAAACTCAAATGAACTGAAAGAAAAAAAAAAAAATCAGAAAATGAACAAAAGACATGAACAGACACTTCTCAAAGGAAGACACACAAGCAGCCAACAGACACATGAAAATATGCTCAGCCTCACTAATCATCAGAGAAATGCATATCAAAATTACAATGAGATACTACCTAACACCGGTAAGGGTGGCAATCAGTAAAAAGTCAAAAAGCAACAGATGCTGGCACAGGTGTGGTGAAAAGGGAACACTTCCATACTGTTGGTGGGAATGTAAGCTAGTTCAACCTCCATGGAAAGCAGTGTGGCAATTCCTAAAAGAACTAAAAATTGATCTTCTATATAATCCAGCAATCCTTCTCCTAAGAATATATCTGGAGGAACATAAATCACCAAAAAAGACACCTGCACACGCATTTGTTAAACATTTATTGCTGCGTTATTCACAATAGTAAAAACATGGAACCAACCCTACTACTCATCAAAAGTGGACCGGATAATGAAAATATGGTAACATATGCATGATGGAATACCATGCAACCATAAAGAAGAACAAAATCATGGCCTTCACGATAACTTGTATGCAGCTGGAGACCATCATACTAATAGAACTGGATGAAACAAAGAACTGAATACTGCAAGTTCTCACTCATAAGTGGGCCCTGAACACTAATCACATTAGCACAAGGGTGGGATCAGCAATCGCAGGGCACTGCTAGGAGAGGGAGGGAAAGAGGGAGGAGGGCTGAGGGCACATGGGGCACAAAGTGTACCTGGTCCCCTACCAAGGGAAGTGTGGGCCGGCTAGAAGCCCAGACTTCACCTGCATGCAGCCTGTTTAGTTAGCAAATCCTCACTTGTACCCCAAAACTCTAAAATTAAAAAAATAGTAAGATTTCAGAACAGGGGCACTTCTGGCTGCTGGTATGGAGTAGGTATGAAGTTTGCTGCAGTTGACTAGGCCAAGAAAGTGTTCATTGGGAGTTCTTAGAAGGTTCATTCACAACGCATGGGGCTCATTTGTAATGATGGAAGCAGAAGGAAAGAGGACCTGAGAGATGAGTCCCTGACACTCTGATCAGGGCCTACAAGATTGATGGCCACATAGCTCAGTAAGTGGATGAAAATTAAAGGGCAAAAATTATTAGAATGGAAGAGAAGAAGGTGCATTCTCACTGTAAGGCGAGTGTGATACTGAATGTCTTAGACTAAAACACATGGGATACTTCGGTGTCTAAACCAAAGTAGGTCATCAATCATTATTTTGAATGAATACACGTTAAATAATTGTTGAAGATGCAGGTCTGTATATTATTTAATGTATTCAGATTTATATAGAAAGAAAACGTTGATATTTTAATGCAGAGCATAAGTCCAAAGGGATTTGAGAGAAAAGAAGTTTTTATCATGACTGGGCATTCCCCTGACAAGCTCACAAAAAAGTAAGACTGTAAACCTGATGGGTATGAGGATGGGACTCAATTAAAGCATTTCAGGTCGGCTGGAGGTACTGCTGGTACTACATGGCACCTGAGTGTGTGGGAAGGGCTGTCTGACAGGGGCCTAACTGCATTCCGGTCCACTCTGGGCAAACACATGTTCCACATTTGTACTAGTGCTTTTCTTGGAAATTGCAGTTTTAGCTGTCACTTTTGGTTTATGGCGTTTTATATAGGCGTTAGTTTCCTTTTTGTATATTTTCTTGACAGCACTCAGATACTCAGAGAATGCAACTAAGGGAGTACGAGAACTTCAAATACTTGTATGAAGAAAATCCTGTTTTCTTTAGTCTTGGCAATTATAGATCTGTGGTGCGTGTGGCAGAGGGGACCCCAAGAATATATAATATTTTGATGTTTTAAAAGCCTTTGGCCCTACTTGCATTTTAATGGGATCTTTTACTCAGGCGTTGGTTGTTTGGAAAATAACTGGTTCTCCACTGACTTGTTACATTTTCCAAATGTTGACATTTCATCACAATATATAAAATACCAGATTTGTTAATAAAACTACTGATCTCATCAGAAAAAAACTTTACATGTTAGTAAGCTATCAAGTGTACTTTGGTAGGTACAAGGATTTCAAACTTTTAATGTTGGCTAAAAAGCTTAAATTTGTCACCAGCAACAAGTGTTATGATTTGTTTTCTTTGAAATGACAGTCTTCACAACTTGGAATATGCTGCTGTATCTAATGGGTACAGGCCAGGAATGGTGCTAAACAATCTGCAATGTGCCTTAAGTTACCTAGATACAAAGAATTACTCAGCACAAAGTGTCAAGAGTACCGAGGTTGAGAAACCCTGGATTAAACAAATAAAAGTTCTGTAAAACACTTAAAAAAAAAATGCCAGTCTTACTTCACTCAGTTTTCAGCTAGCTATTCTTTCAAGTAAAAATGCTGTTCCACTTAAAAGGAAGTTAGTTCAGTGTGTAACTCAAGTATCACCCAGGCCATCTTTCTTGTGGAAAGAAAACAATGACTGCTCATACAGTTTGGTACTATCACTGCTTTTTCTTGGTACTAAAATATCCATAGTTGTAGTCACCATTGCTTAGACGTAATTAGTAAAAATGTCAACACGGTGAAAAAGACAAATTTATTAGTTTTATTCTGATCGTTTCACCTTATAGACTCCCTGAAAGGGTACTGGATTACCATCTGGTTGGGAATCACACTTTGAGAACTGCCATGCTGTTAATCTGTTTGGGCTGCTGTAACAAAATACCATAAACTACGTGGCTTATAAATAAGAAACATTTATTTCTCACCATTCTGAAGGCTGGGAGCTTCAAGGTCAAGGTAGTGGCAGCTGTTTCTTGGTTCACAGACAGTGGTGGTGCCTTCTAGTTCTATCCTCACATGGTGGAAGGAGAGAATGGGTCTCTTTTGTAATGGCATTAATCCTATTCTTGAGGACTCCACCCTTATGACCCTTATCACCTGTCAAAGGCCCCAACCATCTATTACCATCATGTTGTTGATTAGGGTTCGACATATGAATTTTAGGGGGAAAAACATTCAAACCATAGCACTGTGTAGAGGAAAAAGGATCAATAAAGCTGATAAGACAAGTTAAGGCCAGCGAAATAAGATTTTCTAATACAACTGTTTTAGGACCTAGAGCATTATAGCTCATAGAATTATAGGATGTTGAAAGAAAATAAAGATCTTCTCTACTGATCCTAATGAAAGACAAAAGAACTTTTTAGGAGCTTCAATGACTTGCCAAAGGCTGCTTTTTTTTTTTTTTTTGGTGACTTGGAGTCTCACTCTGTCGCCCAGACTGGAGTGCAGTGGCCGCTCCCGGCCACCGCAGCCTCGATCTGCTGGACTCCGGTGATCCTTCCTCCTCAGCCTTCCAAGTAGCTGGAACTACAGGCGCGTGCTACCACACCCGGCTAATTTTTTATTTATTGTAGAGATGAGGTCTCACCAAGTTGCCCAGGCGGGTCTCGAACCAACGGGCTCAGGCAATCCACTCACCTCAGCCTCCCAAAGGCGCGTGATTACAGGCTGGCTTTTTTTTAACAATAGTGGAAACAAAGGTACTGTTGTATATCTACAATGTCATCATATTATGGCCTTAGGAAAAAAAGACATTTAATGTCTTTGACTCTCAGTTCTTTTGTTATAAGTCAAAGATTACAATATCTATACCACATAGCTTACAGGACTGTGAAAAGCTCACAAGACAGCATGCATCAAGGTACTTTGAAAACTATATCGAAATTCTGTGATAGACCAGTGTCTGGAGGAATCGTATTTTCTGTGAGAATGCTGAAGTTGAGTTTCTTCCAGAAGAGTTCAGTCTAAATCATGGCCTGAATTCTTGCGAGTATGTTTCATGAGTATTTCCATATCAGGCCATAGATTAGTTCTGTTGGGAGAATAGGGAGGGAGACAATGAGAGGCTTAAGAAGTACAATCTGGAAAGTAACTATGTTAGCAAAGATCCTTTTCTGATGTTTCATTCTTCAAAGACTTCACAGTATTCTATTGCAATATCTAAGTTATGATCTATGCTGGTTAACTGGATTTTGTTTAACTAAAGGTTAGTTCGACATAATTAAATATTTTCTAGATAATTATGAATCTCGGAGAATAGGATGATTGGGAATGTGTCATTGAACATTAGTGGAACTAAAGACTGTGTTAATAACGATTCTTTATGACCATATTATTTACTTTTATTTTTTAAATTAAATTTTCCTTTTTTTAATTCTTATTTTAATGTTTTTCCTAAAAGTACAGTGTAGGAGGAGTAACACGTTGAGTGTTCTAAATAATTTGCATTCTGGTTGAGGTTTTTTGGTTGAGGTTTTTTATTTTAGAATTTACTCTATTAATGACTTGCCACTAAATTTGCTTCCTAGATATATAAATAGATGGTATTATTTCCCCAACAACTTTTTCCCCTTAATATTTGAGATTACCATCATGCTTAATACAAGACTTTTGTCTTGGAATGTTTTTCTTTATAAAAAGTTTTTAAAAATGAATAGAAAAATGACTAATGTACAATGTCCTGTTAATGGCAGCAGTAATTGTAGAGTAGTAGATGATGATATGTATTTATTTTGCTAATTAAAATTATTCACATTTTCATGATACAATGCATATCTTTTTTAATAAAAAGAGAAGCATTAATTTTCTTTAAAGACTAAAACAAATGGTTGGAAACAGATAAAAAGAAACAAAAAGAATTTTTTTTTTTTTTTTTTGAGTTGGAATCTCACTCTGTTTCCCAGACTGGAGTGCAGTGGCCACTCCTGGCCACCGCAGCCTCAACCTGCTGGGCTCCGGGGATCCTTCCATCGCAGCCTTCCAAGTAGCTGGAACTACAGGCGTGCACTACCACGCCTGGCTAATTTTTGATTTATTGTAGAGATGGGTCCCGCCAAGTTGCCCAGGCGGGTCTCGAACCCGCGGGCTCAGGCAATTCACTCACCTCAGCCTCCCAAGGCGCGGGATTATAGACTGAGCCACCGAGCCCAGCACAAAAAGAATTTTTATCAAAATGTACGTTTACCCTCGTAATGATCGTATTTCAGTACCTTATCTGAAAATCTTTACATAGACGCTCATTTTTCTCTGGCTTGCTATGTACTTATGACAGAAGAGGGTACTAATAAGAACGGGGTGGTGGGGATAGTGCAGTCATGGTAGTGACAAACACGTCCTGAGTGCTTGCTGTGTGCCAGGCACCAAGCCACGCACGCACTTGACTTACATTGTCTCAGTTAATCCTCAAAGCAACCCTGTGGTGAAGGCATCATTTCCTCTATTTCATATGTGAGGTGCAATCTTTCCAAGGTCAGAAACTGGTTCCAGGCTGGAATACAAACGTCACTGGCTTCAAAGCCCCTACTTCAAGGATCAAATATGCTACCCCCAGAATAATAGTAAGAGTTCTTGGATTTTGTTTATTTGTTTTTGTTTTTTGAGTCCTTCCTGTATGTGGAATCTGTGGCAGATACTTTTTAAAAATTACTGCATTTAGACCTTACAAATCCCCCTAAAGGAGATATATTGCTTTTATGTTATTGTCCGGGGAATGAGGTTTAAAGAAGATGGAAAAACTTCTCTTGGTTAGAAAGGCCTAGGTCTATCTGATTCCAAACTCTAGGTCCTTAATGAATCTGTTTGGAAGTGGATTAGAATAGACAAAGGGAAAAGGCTTCCATGCTTTACTAGTGGGGTTGGTTTTACAAAGCAAAGATTAAACAGGGAAAAACTCTGCCACTACTGAGAAGGTTCCAGAGAAGTCTCCCCCTTATTCATTGAAAACAAGTCATATTATTAAGGAGGCACAACTGTCTGTTTATTCGTCTCAGTAGAATCAGGAAATGGTCATTGAGACAGTTGGCTTAATTAGAACTTTAACAAAGGTCTTTAACAAAGAGAATTCAAGATACACACTGTGTATTCTTATAATGTGTACATTTCAATATTGCTTAGAGTAATATTCTGTTGTAATATTCTAATGTTCTCATTACAAAGAATGTTAAATACTGAGGTAATTATGATAATTAGCTTAAATTAATCATTCCACATTAATAATTACAGCACCACTCTGTATCCCATACATATATACAGCTGTAATTTGTTAATTCATAATAAAAATAGTTTTTTAATGTTGCTTTTCCTCTAGTAAGTTTTTCTTCTTCTAGTATATTGCCCTGAAAATAACAGTGGAAGATGAAAAAGAGAAACAGACTAGTGACATGAGCATGTTGCATGATTTTGGAAATACCCTTTGATCTCCAGCTAGGAGCCCAGGTCCCCTGGTTCCCTCCCCCCTTTCCAGCCCCCACCATTCTCAGTCTATTATCTCTATGGCTAAGGCCTCCCATCCAGATCTCATCTCATTCATTACAACTTACCTCGATTCTGGCAAACTAAACTTTAGGCTGTTTATTTATAAAGTTGGAAAACATTAGTGCACCTGTCATATAGACGATAAAATCAAGTATGTGAAAAAAACCTTGGAAACTCTATGGTATGATTCAAATGATGTCATTAGGTATAAAAAAAGATATCTAGCAAATAATGAAAGTTCAGTAAGTGAATCCATGCATTAATTAACAGTTGGGTTAGGTACACTTTGAGAAAACAATTAATTTTAATGTTTTCAAAGTACCTAAAATGTATTTATTTAATTAATTAATTTATTTATTTTTGAGTTGGATGTCTCACTCTGTCACCCAGGCTGGAGCACAGTGGCACAGTTGTGGCTTGCTGCAGCCTCAACCTCCTGAGCTCAGGCAGTCCTCCCTCCTCATCCTCTTAAATAACTGGGGCCTCAGGTATACACCACCATGCCTGGCTAAATTTTGTTATTTTTTTTTAGACAAGGTCTTGCTATGTTACTCTGGATGGGAAAGTACCTAAAAATTTAAATCTTAGCTACCAATAGTAGACTATTACTGCTCTTATAGAGATTGAAGCTTAATCCTAAATAAAATGCAGCCTCTGGGTACAGCTGATTTGCCATGCATATGATAGGCAGTACAAACTTTTGTAGTATGTACATCAGATCCTGGGGTTTTTGTTTTGTTTTTTGAGTTGGAGTCTCACTCTGTCACCCCGACTGGAGTGCAGTGGCCGCTCCCGGCCACCGCAACCTCGACCTGCTGGGCTCCGGCGATCCTTCCGCCTCAGCCTTCCCAGTAGCTGGAACTACAGGAAGGTGCTACCACACCCAGCTAATTTTTTATTTATTGTAGAGA
>CAUYQG010267353.1:0-12940 GCA_963574415.1 Tarsius wallacei
TGCGCGGGCCTTTTGTTCCGGCTAATTGGAAGACGGAGGCAGAAGGATCGCCATTGCCCAGCAGGTGGAGGGGGGGGTGGCTTGGAGCCTGCCACTGCACTCCAGTTTGGGGGACAGATTGTGACTCCAACTCAAAAAAAAAAAAAAAAAGATAGCCAGGCTCAATGCCTCAGCCTGTAATCCTTGGAAGGCTGAGCCCAGTAGGTTGATGCTGGGATGACCTTGAGTGTGCCATGGCATTCCAGCGTGGGCGACAGAGTGAGACTCCAACTCAAAAAAAAAAAAATGTATTTATGCTTTTGCTTCATCAAGGTAAACTGATACACACTCCAATTCACTCTTATCTACATCATATATCAATTTGAAATGTTCATTTTGTTAATCAAATTTCCACCAAGAAAAAAAAAACTGAGAGAAAACCCAGAAGTCAGCTTTCCCCCTCTAAAAAATCTGGCAGGGATTTCATAATTTAAAAATTTTAGCATTCTTTTTCCGCTGGGCTCAGTGGCTCACTTCTGTAATTCCAGCAATTTAGGAGGCAGAGGCAAGAGGACTTCCTAAGTCCAGGGGTTCAAAACCAACCTGGGCAAATTGGCGAGACTTCCTCTCTAAAATACATCAAAAGCATAGCCAGGTGTGATGGTGCATGCCTGTAATTCCAGCAACTTGGATGGCTGAGGTGGAAGGATGTCCTGAGCCCAGCAGGTAATGGTTGTAGTAGACATGAGTGTGCCGCCATACTCTAGCACAGGTGGAAGGGTGAGACCGATTCAAAAATACATACAATAATAATCTTAGCATTCTTTTTCATAAAGTAACTACAAAAGCAATAATACTGTCTTTAGAAAGGACAGAACTAAAATCATCAAAGTATGTGATGAATTTTTTAATATCTTGGCACAGCTACACAGACTATATATTTTAAAGTCTATATATCCAATATGCTTAGCATAATTCTAACTAGCAAAAGGATTATACATTTGCAAAAGTGTAGTGAATTTAATTTTGAAGGAAATACCCTGAAAATTATTCTTTATCAAGATTAGAAATATTCTGAATTTCAACTCAAAACTGCTTTATCATTGAGGATAAAGAATGGTTTTCCACAATACCTGCAAACTGTACTTCTGCAAGATGAATGGCTATTAATACGTAAAAAACTGGCTGGGTATGGTGGCTCATGCCTGTAATCCCAGCACCTTGGGAGGCCAAGGCAAGAGGACTGCCTGATCCCAGGAATTCAAGATCAACCTAGGCAACAAAGCAAAACCTCATCTCTCCAAAAAAAATTAGTTGAGTGTGGTGGTGCACACCTGTAGTCCCTGCTACTTGGGAGGCTGAGGTGGAAGAATCACCTGAGCCAAGAAGGTCCAGGCTACAGTGAGCCATAATCATGCTATTTGCACTATAGCCTAAGTGACAGAGGAAAAAGTCTGACTCAAAAAAAATATTTTTGTAGCTTAAAGCATGCATAAGTCCCTCTTTAATTCTGAACATTGCTTAAAAAAGTATTTGAAAGTGCAACATTTAGATGCATGCCAGGTTAGAGATCATTATCTACATTCTGATTTAAAACTATCTTAAATGAACTTTCTATATAAAAAACACTATATTATCATCTTTGTATGATGTAAAAATCACTGAAATCATATATCAGAAGTACATCTTCCATAAAGTTTTCATATCTCAGAAGTACATCTTCCATAAAGTTTATAGCCAAAAACCTTTAATATTAAATAACTCCACTTTTATGAGTCACTTCTAAGAATAATTTTTTAGAAAGTATTTTATAGCTCTAACAATAGAGCTATAAAATAATAAGGGATTAGGAGGAGTGAATAACTCAAGAAAGTAACACATATATAATTTCCAGTCATTCTTAGAAAAATGTCAGAAACATAAAGTAAGGTCAACATGTCTTATTTCCTCCTGTGTTACTGAGATTTATCTCTCAATTTTAACTAAGATCAAGTGACAATCCAAGCAGGCAGGAAAGAAAGACTATATCTTACTTTGCGGCATGAGATTTCCCTTAAGATTTCTATTTATACTCAAACAGGCATTGTATTTATTTCAACAAACACTTGGTACTTCATGTTCACAATCAACAGGAGTAAAAACCTGAGTGTACGATTCTTGCATCGATATTAATGGCTATAATTTATCAAGCATCTTTCGTGTGGTAGGCATGTTCCCACAACAACCCTGTGAGGTAGGTCTTCATTCCATTCTATGAGTAAAAAATTGAGACACAGGGTGAATGACTCAATCAAGACCAAATAGCTAGCGAGTGCATGATGGAGGTAGCATCTGAACTCGGTGCTACTTCCAACGGTGGCTACAGAAGTCCAATCTGGTCGGAAGATACTTGGGAACAAGTAGAATATATAAATTAAACTGTGTTGTTCTTGTAAAGTAATACATACTGATTTATTCCTCACGTCTTCCTTGTTAAAGGAAGACACAGGGTAAATGACTCAATCAAGACCAAATAGGTAGTGAGTGCATGATGGAGGTAGCATCTGAACTCGGTGGCTACAGAAGTCCAATCTGGTCGGAAGAAACATTTTATCTTTTTTAAAAATAGCAAGATACTTGGGAACAAGTAGAATATATAAATTAAACTGTGTTGTTCTTATAAAGTAATACTGATTTATTCCTCACGTCTTCCTTGTTAAAACACAGTTTAAGGCAGCTAAGCTATCACCTATACATAGATATTGACAGTGAGGGATTAATAAAATATAGCAAAAATTTTTACTAATCGTCCCTACTTTAGTTTCCTAGAGGTGCTGATTTTCCACTTCAAAGCTTTGTTTAAAGTGGGTGTCTAAATAATTCTCAGATGCTTTACTCTTACTCTTGAATGCTGAGGGCAATGTAATTAATCAAAAAGAGACTAAAGATAAGAGGGAGGAAAACAGTCATACACAAACCTTGCTTCTGGTCGCTAGCTGCAGTGACAGGGGTGCTGGCAGCAAGATGAGCGCTCTCCACAGTCCCATAAACCACAGGGCTGTGCTCGGGGACCTGGCTGGGCAGCTGCTGGGATTTGAAGTACAAAAAAGGGTGATAATGAGCGTGCGAACATAAAAACTAGCAACATGGAACCCAAGCAAGTGGGAAAGACAGAGTGGGACACAGGAGATCACAAAATTAAAAAAACACAAAGCAAGGAAAAATTATATAGGCCAATTTAATAAATTCAAAAAGTACATGAAAAGACAGGGAAGATAAGGAAGAGGCAGCAGGAAAAGGAGAAGGAAAAGAGATGATTACTATTAACGACAGAAGAGAAGACAGCACAACAATCATTAGTACAATTCATTCTCCAGTGTTCCTTCTAAGGTCAAGCTGACTTTTCAACCTATCAATAGATGTCACATATGAAAAAGAATCTAACACCCTCTCAAAAGGATTTAGTCAACTTCACTTAGAAACTACCTAGCAAAGTAGTTCAATGGACAAAAGTAGGACAAACAAAATATGGTGGGATTGAAAACCTGTCACTGATTCAAGAAAACAATACTGAAAGGTGATTCCTGTTATTTTCTATATAACCATACAGGGGAAATGCAACTTGCAAAGTATCTAAATGCAGTTTCACCTTAAAATGTCTTTAGGTTCTGGGTCAAGAAAAATATTTTCAGAATCAGAAATTTGAGTAAAAGATCTGGGTTTTCATAGCAATGAGCAAATTTAATTTTTACTCAGGTACTGTATTATAATGAAAAATGCCCATCAAAAATCCAAGCAGGGTAGACTGAGAAAAATGCAGCCATTGTTTAACTTAGAGGAACAGAATTACACAAGAAAGAACAAGAACACTCATTCTACATCACATTCCTTCTGGATTTGAGGGTTACACAAAAGCCACAAAACAAAGCAGTGTCTCTCCTCGGAGATCTAAGGTCAATTTTTCAGTAGTTATAATATCCTACATTGCATTCTATCAATGCTATCAGAATAGTGCTCCCTACACAATTCTGTTTTTCAGTTGTTTTATTCTGGGGAGTAGGGGAGGGAGATTAAGATGTGGGTGAGTGTGGATACATAGAGCCTCTTAAAAGTAAGAATTAATTTTAAAATTTCCAAGTCAGAAAGTCTCAGTTAAAGTGGAAATATAAAATCAAGTGGACATATATAATTAATGATACATACCATTTAAGTAACAATTCTTTTCAGAATGTATAACATGAAATTTATATTTGACTATATAAGAATTACACAGGATAATCGATAAAAAATGGGGGAAATGCTATCATTTCACCTATACATTAGACCATGAAAGTGCTCATAGTCTACAATTACTTCTAAATGAAGACTACTAAAATTATATTTTCACATATAAAAAATGAAGAGAGTTACTGTTTTCACTTTGAATCAGGGACAAATTTTTAAATGGCACTACCATAATTACTCTAACTACTTAGTTACAGTGGGAAAAAAACCGTACTACTGAAATTCAATAGAAAGCTTCAAAACTAAAATTAAAATAGACCGTTTAATTCTACAAGATGAAAACAAAGGAAACACTCCAAGTTATTTAGCATTTATTAAGCAATTATCCACATTTCCCAGGAAAATAAGATTTGTAAATTGTGTAATTTACCTGAAAGAAAAAAAAGTATTAACTACTCTAACTGCCTGGGAAATTAATAACAAAAAATAAGCGGGCAATTGCTAAAAGTAGGTCACCAAAATGACATCCATAGCTCTAAGGTAAGATGATCAAGACAGTGAAAGGCTACTGGTACGTATATATTTGACTATTGTTTTTTTTTTGTTTTTTTTTTTAAGTTGGAGTCTCACTCTGTTGCCCAGACTGGAGTGCAGAGGCCGCTCCCGGCCACCGCAGCCTCAACCTGCTGGGCTCTGGCGATCCTTCCGCCTCAGCAGTAGCTGGAACTACAGGTGCGTGCTACCACACCGGCTAATTTTAATATAAAATATCTTCAATCACATAAAATAGATGCTACACAGACATTTTAGAATTAACAAAGCCCTAGGGAGAATCTATGTAAAAGAGTCATGAGAAAGGAGTGAGATAACATGTTGGTTAAAGGGCCAAATCCAAGTATCCAGTACATTGTTATATATCCACAAAATACCAAAAGTACTTCCCAGTTTCCACAGCTGTAAAATGAAAAGGTACTCAAGATCCTATATTCCCCTTCAGCCTTGGCAATCTATAAGCCTCTGAGAGTACTAAGAAAATGATAACATATTAACATATAGCTCAATATGTTAATCTTGTTCTGGATGAATTTTAACTTAGAAAAATCTTCTCAAATTATAATTTAGCCTCTAATTTCATCTATTATCATCTAATGAAGTGACTCAACTATAGTCTATTACACAGGAGTTTCTTATCTTTCCAAACCCATAAATAATCATAAACTAATCTAAGTAATAAGTCAGAAAAATAGACACACAATATCGTGACATAAAATATCACATAAATATGGAAATTAAACTACACTATTAAGAATATACTTAAAGGGCCGGGCTCAGTGGCTCAGTCTGTAATCCCAGCACTTTGGGAGGCTGAGGTGAGTGGAATGCCTGTGCCTGCGGGTTCAAGACTCGCCTGGGCAACTTGGCGAGACCTGTAGTTCCAGCTACTTGGAAGGCTGAGGCGGAAGGATCGCCAGAGCCCAGCAGGTTGAGGCTGCAGAGGCTGGGAGCAGTCACTGCACTCCAGTCTGAGTGACAGAGTGAGACTACAACTCAAAAAAAATAATAATAATAAAAAATAAAAATCCTTGTATAAATATCTCATTTATTTAATGTATATAAATCCTGGGGAGAAACAAATACAGTCTCCATTGAGAAGCATTATGAAGACCAAGAAGTAAAATAATAAAATATCTGATGTCAGGAAAAAGGACAAAAACATGCTCCTTTTGTAAGGAGGAATGTCCCACAGTCACTCACTAAAAACGTGCATGTGTAGGTATGTGTGTGTTTCCTCATGTTTACCATGTACAAAACACTGAGAATCCCCTGATGACAAAGTTCTTGCTCCACAGAGCTTACAGTCAATCAAAGGAGACAGATATCATGGAATAAACCACAAAATTAATCATTTGATTAAAACAGCAATAAATGCTATTTTGAGGTAGCAAAAGTATAGAGATAACATATTCTGGGGTTCTGATATTATTATGTGTGTGAAGATTTTTTTTACGGAAGGAACATTCAGAGGCTAAGTTTGAAAGAATGATTGTGCAAATGTAGCATGTGTGAAGAAATGTAGAAAAACCATTTCAGACAGAAGGAACAGAATGCATGAAATCTCCAAAAGGAAGAAAGTTCTGCGATCAACCAGCTTGTGTGAGAAGAACACAGAAAGACCTGGGGAATTTGGTATGAAATGAGGCAGGCAGGAGTCAGACCACACGTGGCCTTATAGGACACACCAAAGATTTTGGTCTTTATCTCCACACCAAGGGACAAGGTTGAAGCAGCAGCTTGACAAAATCAGATTCCAGAATTATTTTAAAAATAATTCCGACTGCAAGGAGGGAAGAACAGTCAAAAAGACCCAATTTATAAGGTTGCTAAGGTAGTTCATGAAAAATATTTTGGTGGTAATAATGAGGAGAAGTGACTAAATGTTACTTAAATGTAGGAGATAAACTGGCATGATTATTCTATGAGAAGGGTAAAAGAAAAATACAAATTAGGTTTCTGAGAGGTGTGCCAGTCACTGAGATAGACATCAGACAGATATTGAGAAGACAGGCTTTGGGGGTCAAGGGGTGGGGGAGAGGAAGACCACCAACTCAAGTTTTGAGTCTGAAGTGATTGTGAGACACCTTAGTGTAGAGATGAAGGAGAAAATTGTGTATGTAGCCTGAAGCGCCAAAGAGTTGTTACTCATAATATAATGATACATAAAATGATATAATGAGTACTTCCTTTAATACAGGGGCAATGAACAACAATAAATAATGATTATACCAATAATGCAACAAATACCCTAAACTCTGATGCCAGAACACAGGACATAAAGGCTGGAAAAAGCATCAACCACATCGAACAGTTATTTAACTATTTATTTATTTTCCCCAATAAACTACCAGTTCTGTTTAAAAATCTTGAGTGACATGAACTCAATATTTCCAATGGTCAAGTCCATTTCAGGTTTGGAAAACTGTAATCATTATAACTTCATTTAAGTATCTTTATCCACTGACCTATTTCTTGGTGACTCTGGAACAAAAATCTTATCCCCTCCATAAAAAGTCTTTCATACACATTAAACTGATGATAACAAGTATTTATTGACTACCTTACCAAGCACCATACATTGAACTAGGAGTACAGTGCTGTTTGTTTAAATCTGTGGAGTGAATGTTCTAGTGCTGGACGCGGACAATAAACCAGAAAATAGGCATATAATGTCAGGTAGACTTTATGGATAAAGTACGAATATATTTTATATTGAAATACGAATAAAATTAAAGCATGGTAAAGGCCAGAGAGTAAGGGTATGGAGGTACTATTCTAGAGTTGTCAGAGATTGATTTCCTGAGGAAGTACTATTAGCAGAAACACCTGAAAGAAGAAAGAGCCAGACTTGGAATGTGGAAGAGCATTCCAGATGGAAGGAACAGTAACAGCAAAAGCCCAAGGGCAGAAGCCCACTTGGAAAGATGAAACACAGGCAGGAGAGCAGCAGTGCAATACAATGAAGAAGGAAGGAGGAGTAAGAGAAGGGCTTACCCAGAAACCAGGTGATACATGACCTAATAGGGTCCTCCAAAATTCCCTATGGAGATGGACTTTTGTATGTTTCAGTCAAGAGTGGAGAGACTCTAGATAATTTTTAGTGGGGAAAAGATGTGATATGATTTATGTTGTAAAAGATCACTCGCTCTGGCTGTTGTCTAAGGAACAGAGAGAGCAGGGGCAAAACAAATGCAGGGAAGTGAGTAAGTTCTTGTTGTCTAGGGGAGAGATCAAAGTGGGTCCACTACAACAACAGCAGTGAAGGTGGTGAGAATGAGTCAAACAGGACCTGCTGAGGTAATGGTTGTGGAGGGTGAGATAAAGAGGATTTAAAGATGACTCTTAGGCTTAGCACCTGAGCAACATGGGGTAGACTGCAGTATAATTTACAAAAGATAAACTAAGGGAGTACATCAAACACCTAAAGAAGTAGTTTATAAGAAAGGGGTCATAAACTCAAATTTCTTTAGAAACCAATAAGTGACCTAAATGTGTGACGCCAAAGGTAGTGAAACAATAACAGAATACCATAAACTAAAGATGTAAGCTGGGGTTGACAGCCTTAAGCTTGGTTTTTTTTTTCTTTAAACATTGACCTGGACAATATAATTCTGCAGTAGAAAGAACACCTTCCTTGAAGGCAAGGAAAGGTTGCCAAGGTATCAGTAATGAAGAGGGGAAACTGACACTCAAGATAAAAGCTTTAGTGTAGTCTAGAGAACTCAAAATAATTTTAAAGTTCTTATGGGGAAGGGGAGAAATGGAACAACAACAACAACAAAAACTCTACAAAGCAAGAATAATGTGGATAGAATTCTCACCCAAATATATTAAAATGTATTATAAGTTATAATACTTAAGATAGTATAGTAATGATATTAAGACAGATAAATGGAATAGAAGTCTTAAGATATATTCACCTATAAGACATATACAATAATTCAGTTAATGGTTAAAAGAACATCTCAAAAAAAGGAAGCAAAGACAAACTATTCAATAAATAACATTAAATAAGAAACAGGTCATTTGGAACAATCTGAACCTCATTGTATATATCAAAATAAATTCTGTATCAAACAAATACAAAGGTAAAATAACCAAACAATGTAAGTACTAAAAGACAATATTTGTGAACAGTTTTAGTATCTTTGATGAGAAAAGCTTCCAAAGTACAAATCTCAAATCATAAAATATTTAGGAAAAGACAAAAATTTATGAATATAAAATTTTTAAACTTCTATATGACAGGAGGTTTAGCAAACACAATCATCAAAGAGGAAAAAATGTTAAAATATGTTAAAAGATTTCTTTAACTTGTAAAGAGTTCTTATAAATGTTAGACAAAAATCATTACCCAAAAGGAATATGTACAAAATATAGATAACTTATACACACACAAATAACCAGTGAACAAAAAATTCTTAAAATCACAGATAAATACATAAAAAATAAGATACATGTGAAAATTTAATAGTCACATAATCTGTAAAGGTCAAATCTATATACCTGGGATATCCACTACCACAAATATTTGTCTTTACCGTATGCAAGAAGCATTTGAATTCTTCTCTTCTAGTTAATTTGAAATGCACAATGGATTACTGTAAACTATAGTTACCTTAGTGATCTACCACAGGTCATATTTCTTCTTTCGAACAGATACTGTGTAAAAATTCATTTTAAACCATGAAACAGCTGTACAAGCAAGGGTCTCGCTTCATCATGACACCTCATTTAATGACTCAGAACATCCACCCCAGCCTATATCTACTTAATGTCTACAAGGCTTTACATATTATTGAAAAGTATCATTTTTAAGTCAAGAGCGATGACTAATGATAAGTTATTTTGTTAAAGATAAAGATTGAAGTGACTTAATTTAATAACCATGATCTTTACTGTAATTAACCACTGAAACAAAACCATACCTATATACACTTCAAGAGAATGGTATTAATTCATCAGGGCCTATGACTGAGATGACAAAATACAATTTTGAAAGATTAGATTTGTTTAAATTATATTAGGTTTCTCCTTTAAATTCTTAATGCAGGACTGTAACTACTTACTATAAACAAACACATATTTTGCATACAATATGTATTATATTTAATACATATATGCATTACACACTGCACTCTTCCAATAAAGTAAGCTAGAGGAAAGAAAATGATATTTAAAATATCTTAAGGAAGGGAAAATACACTTACAGTATGATACTGTATTTATCAATGCTGTAAGTTTATATCATCTGTTTATAAGATGAATTGTCTGTCTGAAATGGTGGGCAACCACAGCTGCAGATCTCAATCTAAGGTACATATCAATTAAGCAATTCACCTTTTTCTTATAATGTCATTGATTTTTCTCTGCTTCTTGGGAGCACTGATAGCATCACATATGGACATGTTATATGCGTTCCAAGGTATTAATCAAGATTTATGGTAGTACTGCACTAAACACAATGAAAAAATACTCAAGAACCCTAAGAGATCACTTTTTACTGAGCTTCACAATTTACTGGAGCAATGAACTGCTCACATGCAGATAATCAGCATCACCTGGTATTTTAAGCTGATACTTGCAACACTTGAGATCACTGTTTGGCAATAGGAGGTGGCTATGAAACTACAAGAGTACAGTATGTACTACAGTTCACTTTATGCATTTATAATTTAATGCTGCATACTTACATTTGTTTGTATTTTTCTCAAATGAGAATTGTGCCATTATGGTCTGCAAGTACTTATATGTCTATGTTTTGATAAATTTTAATTTATAATGAATATATGTATACTTTTTGGTACTAAATGAAAAAATACACTACTATCTACATATATTTTATGCATTAATGACACACCTAAATTTTTATTACTTTTTTCAGTATTTCTAGGCTATGTGGTTCATTTGGGAGTTTTTTCAAATTGTCAAAATCTCCAAAAAGTTTTCCCATATATTTAATGAAAAAAATCCACGTATAAATGGACCCACGCAGTTTAAACCCATGTTGTTCAAGGGTCAGTTGTAATTTTCAAAGGTTCACAAAATTTAAGGTATCCAGGTAACAACTTTATAAAAGCAACTCTATAAAAGAGAGAATAACCTGCTGACTTTGGTAATTTTCCCAAATGACAAGAGAGGCTATATCTTCCCTAAGATATCAGTCATTTCGAACCTTTCCTCTGCCCCCATGCCATGTAGCACAAGACTCTCTCCATGTTATAGCTGCTTCATTATAACAGTAATTTTAAAACCAGAAGAAAAAGAAAAAAGGCAAAGAAAGGAAGAAAGGGATTTCATTCATAAAAAAGATTAAGTGATTCTGATACACCACCCATGCCTTTGAAGTAGACAGTTTTGTAAGCCTTGCCTACACAGCATCATGTATTCCTTTTTACCCTACAGAGTCCCATGAAGACTATTAAGAAGTGAACACATTTCTTAATACAGGAAATGTTCCTTGTGATTTGTCATCATCAATAACTGAGATACTTGATGCTGAAGGAATAACAAAATTCTCTTCTTTCCCACTTTAATGTTTACAAACCAAAAGGGAACTCTGAGATTATTTAGTACAATTCTTTATTTTATATAAGAAAAAACAGGGATTTAAAGGGCTTAATGATCTGACCGCAGGTCATAAATCTATGCGACAGAGTGGAAACCAGCAAGTGTGCTAGTGCTCAGTGTCTGTCCAAGCACCTACATCCATGCACTGTGATTGCCTGTATGGACACATATGTATACATATGCATATTTTTGAATTATGTAAGATAGAAAATCTCCAGGAGTTATCCCATAGAAAATTTTAAAACTTATGAAGAAGGACAGTTTCAAATTCTATCTGCTTCTCATTAGGGGAAAAATAATAGCAGCAAAAACCTGTTTCTCCTCTCCGTTCTCCTCACATAAATCCAATGCAGTTTCTCTCAAAAAACTTTTTTTTTTGAGTTGAAGTCTCACTCTGTCGCCCAGACTGGAGTGCAGTAGCATGCTCCCGGCCACCGCAGCCTCGACCTGCTGGGCTCCGGCAATCCTTTCGTTCAGCCTTCCAAGTAGCTGGAACTACATGTGTGCACTACCACACCCGGCTAATTTTTTGACTTATTGTAGAGATAAAATCTCGCCAAGTTGCCCAGGCGGGTCTTGAACCCGCGGGCTCAGGCAATCTACTCACCTCGGCCTCCCAAAGCGTGGGATTACAGGCTGAGCCACCGAGCCTGGCCTCTCAAATAACTTTTAGCTTGAGTCATAAATTTGCTAAATACAGTTGCTGCCTCAGCATTCACTTATAGGCTTGACATAAGTTAACTGAAACCCAAGTGCACCCTTTCACCTTTGGTCTAGTTGAAATATTCCCTTCCTGTGTAGCCTGCTTGTGATATAAGCCCCTTGTTCCTCTTCTCACTGACTCAAAACTCAATACATTCCACAGTTCCTGACCATGATAGACCCTAATGGTTCACACCAGAGTCACATAAATAAGTTTAAACTTTAAGAGTGTTTTCTTCAAACTAGCAAATCCACAATTCCTATGGGCAAGTCTAAGGATAAGAACATAAACCTTAAGAAAGGCATAGCTCCACAGGTTCTCTTTCTTTTCTCCCCATCTACAGGTTGAGCTCCCTGCTGCCTTCAAACCACCTATCAGTCTCCCACACTGGCAGTCCTAACCTCTCTGGGACCTGCAAGTAGTAAATGTTTCAAGTATTTTGGTTTGACTTCCTCATTGTGTCTCATCTGACCTACAAACCCAAGTCTAATGTTCCCCTGGTCAGGGATCTCTTAGGGAGTGGGTGGCTATCTTGTTTTATGCCTACTCTTGACTGAGAAACCACAAGACCTAATTTAGCCGGGCTCGGTGGCTCAGCCTGTAATCCCGCACCTTGGGAGGCTGAGGTGAGTGGATTGCCTGAGCCCGTGGGCTCGAGACCCGCCTGGGCAACTTGGCGAGACCTCATCTCTACAATAAATCAAAAATCAGCCGGGCATGGTAGCGCGCACCTGTAGTTCCAGCTACTTGGAAGGCTGAGGCGGAAGGATCGCCGGAGCCCAGCAGGTTGAGGCTGCGGTGGCCGGGAGCGGCCACTGCACTCCAGTCTGGACGACGGAGTGAGACTCCAACTCAAAAAAAAAAAAAAAAGGACCTAATTCAAACAAAATCACAACAGCTTGACTGTTTGCCAAAATCACACTTTCTACC
>CAUYQG010267364.1:0-21486 GCA_963574415.1 Tarsius wallacei
AAAGAGTGCTACCTACCTTATTGCTGAATATCACTATGGTCACCTTCAAAGTACTCCTCTTGGAAAGTCATGCACCAACTCCAGTACCTAGTCCACCCATCGAAGAAATTTTGAAACTCTTTTCCTGGAATGGCCATCAGAACTGTTGTTGTATTACTTTGATGTCCTGAATGTCATCACAATGTCTTCCTTTCAATATTCCTTTATTTTCAGGTAAAGAAAAAAGTCATTGAAGCCCAGATCAGGTGAGCAGGGAGGATGTTCCAGTACAGTTATTTTTTTACTGGCTAAAAATTCCCTCACAGACAGTGCCATGTGAGCTAGTGCATTGTGACGCAAGAGCTCCTTTAGGACCATTTTTGCACACACATTTCTCATGCCAAGATTTTCAGGTAAGATGTTCCTGTTTTTCTATCGATGTTTATTTGGTCTGTTATGCTTCTCACAGTCAGCCTATGATTTTGATGCATAATTTGATGATTTTTGTAATGTTTCCATCAGTTCTGCTCATTACCAGTCATCCTGAGTTTTCCTTATCAGTGACTTCAGAAAAATGTTTCATTCATTTGTACACTGTCATTTTCTTCATGGAATTATCCCCATAAACTTGGACTAACATGTCTCTTATTTCAATTCCGCTCTTGGCAAGTTTAACAAAAAAATTAATGTTTGTTCGTAGGTCTAATTCAAGCTTCAGCATTCTTGTGCTGGCACACAAAAACATGCAACAACAATAAGGAATTCCACTCGGCCAGACACTGCCACACATCGACATGAACACAGCTGGGAGACACTGATATACCAAGGTTATGAAACTTTACTGAGTTGTTTGTACAGTCCTGTCAACATAAGCTTACAGCCAAGTTCGCAAACTTAATCGTCAGACCGCATATCCCTGTTGTTAAGTGATGCATTACTCTACAGCATGCATAGTATGATTTAATGAGGGGTGACTTTGTGCTGGTCACTGTGCTTTGCAATTGAACATATTTATCTCATTGAATTTGCTGTCCTCTGCAGTGGGTATACTTTCATCCTCACTTAACAGATGGGAAGGCTGAGGCTTATTGAGGTTGGGTGACTTGCCCAAGCTCATAGAGCTGGTAAGTGATGAAACCAGGATTTGAGTCCAGGTAGGCCAGCAAGGCCAGTTACTGACTGTGCTTCGTGACCACTCCACATGAAACGGAGTGGTCACGAAGCACAGTCAGTGTACAAATGAATGAAACATTTTTCTGAAGTCACTGATAAGGAAAACTCAGGATGACTGGTAACGAGCAGATTCCTAGTCACACAAGGAATCAAGAACAAACCAAACCAGAGCCAGCATTTCTTGCTCTGGGGTCAGTGCCCAGACCCCAGTGCAGCGAGTGAATATCCTTTAAAGGAATCCACAGGGTGACATTTTCCATCTCGAGACGGCTCAGATTTCCCATCACCTAATCTCTGTTTGGCTCACTCTAGTTATTTTTGGATGCAGGTTTGCTTCCTTTAGGATGCATGCAAGCACGTGTACCACCCACATTCATGTTGTTCAGCTCACTCAGCTTGTAAACAGATCTTGTTATTTCCCCGTTCCCATCCTTTCCCAGATGTGTCTTTCAACTTATTCCTGTCTCCTTCACCCCAAGCAGCCAGCATGGGAATTCAGGACTCTTAAATTGTGTCCTTTACCAAGGGCTCGGGGATATTCCCCAGTGCCACTTTAGAAGACTCAGTCTGCAAAGCAGACAATGGAAAAATAAAGTATCCGTTTCCCCTTGGAACTAGCACAAAAAGGGTCTTCCTTCAGGAGACGATTTATCGCTAACAGTATAAATATGGAGGAACATATTATTGGTGGTAAAATTCTCAAAGTATATTTCAGAAATTATAGTTTTAAGACATAGTAACTACATTCCCATTTTTTCTTTCCTCCAATGGCAAGCCCTGGTGAGCCAAGGGATGGGGGTCTCACCCCTTCCCGGCCAGCCCAGCCACATCCTGCTTTGGGGCGTGTTTCTATAGTTCCCGCCTCTGGGAGCCAGGTGTGGGCCTCTGCAGGCTGAATTTGGCCGTAAATTATGTTTTGTTTTCTGTCAGCTGCCTGACAGCTAAAATCATATTTGCTGTCAGAGGTGACAGGGGCCACAATAGTGATGTATTAAAGTGCTGCAAAGTCACAGGGGAGCAGGCTGGCAGGTTCCTCTCACTCCTCTGCTGTCACCTGCTTCCTGCAGGAGGTGACCAGAGCCAGAGCCTGCGTGCCCATAGCGCCCGTGGCCAGAACAGGGCTGGATGGTCAGGGCACGTTTAGTAGGAGAGTGCCATGAATGAGGCATAGTCGCATCCAAGTCAAGGAAGGTACGGCCAGCTCCCATACGCGTCTCCTAATAGGCTTAAGGTGTTTCATTGCGCTGTGCGACAAAATGCAAAATCCATCACTGTAACTGCTTTCAAGCCCTGATTCCAAAGCATTTTGACTACAGTCAAATGAATACGTAAACTCACAGCCAACAAGCCTAATTTTCCCCAAATGACTGGTTAATTTCCCCACCTCCTCAGGCCCTACCAGATGTCTCTTTTTCGTTTTTAGAGACCAAAGTCAAGTGTCTTTTTGACTGGTGATACCCACAGCATTGTAGCTTCACTGCTCACTCATAGAAACATGGTATGCTTGTGTTCCACCCAGTCCCATAGAAGCTGTTCTCTGTGCAGTCTCTCCTCTGTGTCTGTCAAATTCTTTGCCCCTCCTTTTCCTGGATTCCTACCATATTCACAGGAGCGCCCTGTAGGATTGGACCTGGCTTCTGAAGCCTTGTTGTTGCAAACCCAGTGTGCAAGCCCATTTTGCACTGCTGTAAGGAACACGGAGGCTGGGTCGTTTGTAAAGAAAAGAGGTTTATTTGACTCACAGTTCTGCAGGCGGTATAAGCAAGGCACTAGCCTTTGCTTGGCTTCCGGCCAGGCCTCGGGAAGCCTATACTCATGGTGGGGCAGGCATGTCACGAGATAAGAGGAAGGGGGGAGGGTGGCGTCAGACTCTTTTTAACAGTCAGATCTCATGGTAACAAATAGAGTGAGGCCGGGTACAATAGAATCCCAGCACTTTGGGAGGCCAAGGCAGGAGGGTTGCTTGCGCCCAGGAGTTCGAGACCAGCCTGGGCGACATAGCAAGACCTCACCTCCACAAAAAATTAAAAAATTAGCTGGGCATGGTTGTGCGTGCCTGTGGTCCCAGCTACTCAGAAAGTCGAGACAAAAGGATTGCCTGAGACCAGGAGGTCGAGGCTGTGGTAGCCATGATTCTGCCACTGCCCTTCAATCTAGGTGACAAAGCAAGACTCAAACAACCACAACAACAGATAGAGAAGAACTCACCCATGACCAGAAGAATGGCTCCAAGACATGAAAGATCCACCCTCATGACCCAAACACCTCCCACTAGGCCACATCTCCCACACTGGAGATCAGGTTTCGATCTGAGATTTGGAAAGGACAGATATCCAAACTTTATCACTCAGCAGCCCATCAATGATGGCTACCACTTCTCAAGCCCATACTAAGGGTCAGCCATCAGGCTTGAACCTCATCTTCAGATTCCCCCTGGGCATGAGTGGGAGAATCAGAGTTTGAACTGAGGCCTGGCCTACCTCCAGAGCCCAGGCCTTCACCTCTCTGCCTTTGTTTTGAACAACGGGTATGTTAGGGCATTCAGCCATGCATCCTATCCTACAAGGCCCTGCACTTAGAAAGACCTTCTGTTTGGCATTTGATGATCTGTGGGCGTTGAGTTCTAAAATTCTTTTTTTTTTTTTTTTTTGAGTTGGAGTCTCACTCTGTCGCGTGCAGTGGCTGCTCCCGGCCACAGCAGCCTCGACCTGCTGGGCTCCGGCGATCCTTCTGCCTCAGCCTTCCAAGGAGCTGGAACTACAGGCGCACACTACCACATCCAGCTAGTTTTTGATTTATTGTGGAGATGAGGTCTCACCAAGTTGTCCAGGCGGGTCTCAAACCCACGGGCTCAGGCAATCCACTCACCTCAGCCTCCCAAGGCGCGGTATGACAGGCTGAGCCACCGAGCCCGGCGAGTTCTGAAATTCTTAATCATTTTGTCTTTGAGTTTGTGTTGTATAAGTGAAGTCTGATGGAACATTGGCACGCGTGCTAGGAACTTATAGCCTCAGTCCAGTACAATGTCATCTGTGGCCTCCCTGCCTCCTCCAGACTGATTCTCAGCTGTGTTTCCCAGTCGTCCCCTGGCATCTCAGGCCCTGCCCAGCTCCCCCTCCCTCTTGACGCTGCCATCCTCTGCCTGAGTGTTGCCTCTGGCAGGGTCTGAGTGTGGCAGAGCGGGCAGGGTCAGGTATATGTCCTTCAGCATCTGAGGTTGGTGTTGGCACCTCCATCCTGGCTAGCAGGCCCATAGTGTGTTTGGGAGATGGATCAGTCGGGGCCTTTTGTTCACCCCCAGTTCAGATCCTGAGCACGTCCTGATGTAGAAATCACAATCCTTGGGGGCTGCCCATCTGTGAGGGTTGGAGAGTCAGGCCTATGGGATGGGGAGACTGACTTTCTCACCCCAGGCCAGGGCACTACATTTTCATCTTGCTCTGGGTCCAGCTAATGATGAAACTGGTTCTGTCCTTAGGTTTATGGAAACAACAGTTGTAGGAAATAGAAAGCAGTGGTGATTTGGGCCATGGGGTAAGGGCTGTCTTGGGGGAATGGGTTCCAATGCCTTGAACTCACCCAGCTGAACACTTTTAGGAAAACAGTAGGTAGGGTCCACATTTTCTATTTGGAAGAAGATATACATCAGTAGAAAAAGCAGCTTTTCCTTTCAAACATCACAAGCCAGAGAAGCGAAACAATTGCAGTTAACAGGTGGGAAAGGGAGAGGGATTAGGCTTCTATTTCAAGACACAGAATTTCATCCTTTTGATTTGGGGGTTTTAGCACAAACCCAAGGAGGTCAATGTATGTTAGCTTCTGGCCCAGCACATAATGACCCTGAAATACTTACAGGTGTGACACCCCATTTAAGGTCAAGCAGATCCTGAAGTTTGGAGATGGCATCTTGCCTGACGTCCCGCAGCCCATGTGTCATGGAACTCCGAAGAATCAGGGCTGGAAAGAAAGGTGCATGTTCAAACTTCCTTTTGCCCAGGAGAAAACAGGCTAGGATAAATGTTTACTTCTTCACTCATGAGGGCCTAATACCAAGGGTCTCATGGTTCTTTACCTGAATTAAAGAGTGATGATAGTAAGAGCTCACACTGAGTATTTAATGTATCCTAGGTACAGAACTAGGCACTTCATACACATTAGCTCATTTAAACCTCAGAGAACCCCTCCAGGTAGATATTTCAGGGGTCTCACCAAATGCACATTTGACTCGTGTAAATTCAACTGTGTGTTAGCTTCCTGGAGGCTGCCTGACAAGAAACCACAAACTCAGTGGCTTAGACAACAGAAATTTATTGTCTCACAGTTCTGAGGCTGGAAGCTAGAAATCAAGGTGGCAGCAGGGTTGGTTTCTTCTGAGGGCTGTAAAGGAAAATCTGCCCCACGCCTCTCTCCTGGCTTCTGGTAGCCTTAGACGTTCCTTAGCTTGCAGATAACCTCTTCTTCCTGTGTCTTCAAATTGCTTGCCCTCTAGACATGTCTCTGTGTCCAAGTGTCCCTTTTTTGTGAGGCCATTACTCATATTGGATTAGGGCTCACCATAATGACCTCATTTTAACTTGATTGCCTCTCTAAAGACCCCATCTCCAAATAAGGTCATATTCTGAGGTGCTAGTGGTTAAGGCGTTGACATATCTTTTTTGAGGGGGTGAGGGAGAGGAGAGACACGATAAAGCTCACAGCAAAGGGTGTACACTCAGGGGAGAGAGAGATTCAGAAGGGAAGGCTATTCTATCATCCTTCCTCTGGAAGACTGTCTGCATGGAAGAACGGTGAGACAGGAGTTTCTCCCCCATCAGATTCAGTTTCCATGTGCCTTCCAACGCGTGACTATGTGGAATGTGATTATAACCATTTAACAGGGCTATTTTTCATACAGCTTAGCCTCCAAAGACAAAGCTTCCATATCCTCTCTTGACGAACTAAAGAGACTCAGCTCTGTGCAGTGAGAGATGCTTTGTTGATCTCCAGTGGGAGGGGAGACTCTATTACTGAACTGTGACTGACTTAAGGGGTTTCAAGGGTAGCTCCATCAATAGTGATTCTTGCTGTAAGCACTGACTTTAGCATCCAAATCCGATAAAATTGCAAATGCCACTGCATTTTTCCCATCATAAAAATAAAGTGGCATTTCCCGGAAACTCAGAGAGAGTTAGTTCCTTCCTCAAGGTCACATAGATGGTACATGGTTATTGAGTTCAGGTCTAATCCAAAATCCATGCCCTATTGTCCATAATTTGCTACGGGATCAAGAGACGATTAGGTGTTCCCTCCAATCCCCAGTTCTAGGACTAAGCTCCTGGAGTCTGGGGAAGGGTTGCAGTGGGATTTGGAAGAATCTGCCTCCCTCTAAAAGAGGGATGGCTCCTATATTCTTCCTTTTCTCTTGGGTTTTAAAGTTACCTGGAAAGGCAGGGAAGACCATCCTATTCATAGATGAAGACAGCACCATTGAAAAGGGCTCTAAGTAGCAGTATTTTCTCCACAAATTTATTTGCATGAAACCCAACATTTCTAAGCTTGGACTAATGTCTGAAAAGGTACTGAGAAGGGAAAGTCATTCAACCAAGAACTTGAAGCTGAGGTGTAGGGAGAAGAGAGAGAAGGTCTGACAGGTGGACCTATCCCAGCACAGGCATCAAGAATCCAGCCAAGAGGTAGAAGGTTGGAAACTTTGAAATCCACCGGATGGAAGGATTTAGATGATTTCATGGTGAAGTTCACATTCTTGATCTCTACATGAGATTTTTCTAAGGAATCAATTAGATAAAATGTGAGTTTCATCTCTGGCTTTCTCTTCTTTGTTTCTACCTTCCAGGTTCATGAAAGGTGAGAGTTATGCATCCACTCATGCCTCCAAATTTACGTGGATGCAAAATCACCCCTCATATCCAAAGAACAGCCGTTCACTGAGTCTCTTACAGGCACCAGCCCTGCTGGAGTCCACAGGGCTCATCCTGCATTTGTGATTCCTTTTCGACATGTGTGCTTGGAATCCAAAGGAAACGGAATCCACGGGGGATTGATTTCTTATCGTTTGAAGACTGGAGAGGAGAAAAGGCCCAGGAGTGCTGATTCAAGAAGCCAAGTAAGAATCAGGTAGGCTGGACTTAGGGAAACACTATCCACAGAGAACTGCCCCTGCCTTAAGGACAGTTCCAGCGTCACTCCACTTCTCCATGGGCAAGCTCTGGAACTGGAGGAGTTGGGGGCTGCCTCATGGCTATGTTCTTCCTCCCACCGGAGGACAGCACAGTGCACCAGGAAGGAAGCAGGACAAAGCGTTGATCTTAATGTCAGAGAAAACCAAGTTCAAAGCCAGGCTCCACCACTTATTAGATGTATGATCTCTGGCAAGTGATTTAACCTTGCTCAGACTCAGTTTCCTTATCTGTGAAACGGGGAAAATAAAAATACCTCCTTCTTGGGGTTGTTTTGAAAATGAGATGAAATAATGCATACGAAGCTCCTGGCACCTAGTAAGGGCTCAATAAGTGATGTTTATTGAAGCAACTATAATTGTGATGGCCTCCATGAAACAAAAATTGAGGCTGGTGTTTGTAAGTTTGCATTGAAGATGGTGATCCCAGATAACTGGTCAACCTGGCAGACCAGGGTGGACTCAGGAGGCTGAGATGCCTTCACTATCAACCTGGCAGTTATTGATCCCTGAACAGGTTGGGAAGCACTGGCCACTTTGACACAGAAATGCACAAAAGATGCAGAAAGCAGCCAGTGCCAGACTTGGTGTTTGTGAGAGTCATAGCCAAGGTCTCCTCTGGGAAGCCATGCCAAAGTGACAGACCGGTGTGTCTCTCAGCCTGAGTAAGAGTTCCCCATTAAGCCATGACAAGGGACAACAACGGCAGCTAGCCTGTCTTCATGGAGGGAGACACAGGCTGCAGACACATTGGCCCCTGGGACTGTCTCCAGGGGCATGGGAATCAGGCCTCTTGCAGATTTCTGGAAATAGGATGCTGAGTGGTACTTTATGGTATCATCGGAAACAGCCACTAGGACCCTCAGATGAAGACAAAGGGTCCAAAGAAACAATTGAGCTTCAGGGCTCCCCGCTGGTCCACCAAGAGATGGCTCTGACTCTGTACCCCACTTCCACCCCAAAGCCCTCTCCTCACAACTCTCTTTCCTCAGTCAACACGAGGAAAGAATGGAGCAGGGGAAGGGCAGGGGAGGGAGAAGACCCAGAAGGACGGGGGGTTATTGATCCGGCGGAGACTGCCGTGGTCCCCTCTTCCCCATGGTGGACTGGAGAGGGAGGGACTTTTAGAGGCTCACTCACGGTGACCGGCACATCTGCAGGAAGGGGAGCCAACATCTCATTATTTTGTTGCTCTTGCTTGTGCAGCAAACTCGCTGACCTTCTCCCTCCATGCAGCGGAGGCAAGAAGAGGCTTGGAGAGAGCGAGTGAGGAGCAGACAGAGGAGGCAGCAACGTGGCACCCTGAGCTCCCACGATCCGGTGAGGCAAGGTGCATGGATTGCCTGTGGGCTGGCCAGACGTGATGGGATGTAGCTGGGTTTAAGTCGATTATACCCACCCAGAGGCAAGAGCTGGCTGGAGTGGCAGGGACCCTCTTTTCTCACCCCAGTACTCCCTCGACCATTCACACGGAGGCCCCACCAGAGGCCAGTCAGCAGGGGGTGTGAATGCAAGTCAGTGTCAGTAAAGAGAAGACCTGGTAGCTCCGGGTGAGTGAGAAGCCACTTCTCTGGCCTCATGCATCAGAGGAGGGCCCAGACCAAGGGGAAGAGGAGGAGAGAGCAACCAAGGGCTGAAGTGGGAGGAGGAGGGAGAAATAATTGCCATCCCCTCCTGTCTGCACCCAGACTGCTGGGTGGAGGAGAGAACATGAGTGTTAAAGTGACATGACATTGAAGTCTTGGCCTGGGTCAGCTTGGAGTAAGCGGGTCTTTTTAAGCGAAGGGAATCAAGACAGAACCCCCGGATCAGCACCTGCAAGGGGGTGACGGAAGGCAGGTGGCAGGACTGGGCAGAGGGAGAGGTCGGGCTGTGGTGTGGTTCATCTGATGCTCTGGGTTGCATGGTGTCCCCCAAAATTCCTATGTCAAGATCCTAACCCCCAAGACCGCAGAATGTGATCTTATTTGGAAACAGGGTTGTTGTGGATGTGATAGTTGAGATGAGGTCATATGGGAGTAGGGTGTGCTTATAACGAGAACACCATGTGGAGATTGAAGTTATGCTGCCACAGTCAAGAAACTTCCAGAAGCTAGGAGAAAGTCCTGGCACAAGATCATTCCCAAGTGTCTAGAGGATGGTCTGCTGACACTTGGTTTCAGACTTCCAGGCTCCAGAACTGTGAGGCAATACATGTATACTGTTCTAAGTCACCCAGTTGGTGCTCCTTTGTTATGACAGCCCAGGGAACCAGTATAGCCAATCCCATGGGAGCTTTGAGAAGGCTGAGGTTGCCTTCTGGGTTGTCTCAGTTGAGTCCAGGGGCTAGACTCATTGACCATTCATTGGATGTGGGGGTCCTTGACACTCGACAGACATAAACTGGGTGAGGCAGCTCTCTGGTGAAGGGTTATTTCTGGAGAGGTGCTCACCTGTGAACCATCAGCCGCCAACACGCCCTGCCGGGACCGAGACGAGGGTGAGAGAAGTGAGGCCTTTACCCCGATGCAAAATTCCAAGGAGTACCATACTTCAGCAATCAAGATAAATAATATTTTGATGCAAAATTTAAAAAAAATATTAAAAGTAACACCACCACTCGTGATGAAGACATCTCTTGAAACGTTAAACAAAACAGGAATAATAGTATTGATGTTTCCTTTAGCCATAAGCTCCAGTATGGCTTGGCATGGCATCCCCTGTGGTTAGAGAAGCACCTTGGACCTGAAGGGGACATCTGTATGTGACACCATGGTGTCCACCACACCCAGGAAGAAGGAAAGCCGGGTTCAGGACCTAGGCGGCCCACTCCATATCCTGGATGCTTAACCACTGCCCTCTACTGCCAGGACACATCCAGAGGACGAGTTTTGAGGGAAAGAAACGGTGGAAGGAATGAGGCTAGTCCACAGGAAGAGAGGAAGAGAGGGGAAGGTCGCAGAGTGTTGCGCAAAATCAAACCTACTCGCTGTTCTGTGAAATGTACATGCCAACCAGGCCCCAGACCACTGGGAGCTGGGCCACCGTGTTCCGGGGTATGCTACGGACACGAGGGGTATGTGCTCCGGGACTCAGATCAGGGATGAGGAGTGCCTGCCTCTGCTGCTGAGCAGGTTACTGTGATGTCATCGACACTGTCAAATCAAGGTCATGACGTCCAAGGACAAGGGTGTTTGCTTGTCCCTCTCTGGCCGTCAATCCCGTCTTTTGAGTGATGTAGGGCTCCTGCCCGGATATGTTCCCAGCTGCTTAAATGACACATCTGGTAGGTTTTATGTCTCCAGTGCTGGGTCTTTGAACTCGAGTCCAATAGGTTCCAGGCTGGGGTGGATGGATGGACGGTCTCCTGACATTGACCCCTACCCTTCTTCCCAAAGACGGCCTTCCCAAGGCCACCTGAGTAATTCACACCTCTCCTTTGGGCCTTGATTTCTGCTCCTCCCCCGTCCACTGACAGAACCTAAAGCAAGAGACAACCTTCCCTCACTGGACTGTTATAAATTCCCAGCTTAGCAGATTTCAGGCTGATTGCCTGGGCTCAGTTGTCTCGGTAAATGAAGATCCTCCCTCATGACGGATGGCCCTACACTCTGGGCATACGTTTTACCTAACTGGAAGCCCTGCCGCTAACTATTTAATGATACTGTTTTTCAGCCAACTCCTTTGGATGACATAGTCCCTGGGTTGATAATTTCTAATCGATAAAAATTGTCAGCAGGAACTGGTAACTCCTGGTCTCATGTTGAATGATGGAGGATGTATCTTGGCTCTGAGCTCCGAGAGCCCCTTGCCTTCTGAATAAACATAGCGTCAAAGGTTATTCTCTGTTCCTCTCATCAAGCTTAAATTTAGCAAAATCAGGATATGGATTATCCTTTATTCTCTGTGATCACAAATGTAATGTCAGATTTTTTTTCCCAGAGAGGTTTTCATCCCACCTCTACTCCGTGTCAAGGTTGTCAGAACCATAATTTATTCATATTTTTGACCTCTGGGGAGGACAATATCCAAAGGGTCAGGGAGTGTTATTGGATGTCAGGATGAAAATTCACTGCTCCGGCTCCCTTTACAACATTACATTTAATCAGGCCCGCACAAACGTGGCTGTGGCGTTGGCTGCTGTAATTACCCCTGAAGGGCTACCTCTCCTTACGAGGAATTTCGCAGTTTTTAGGCATTCCCCGACATCCACAATGTGGAAGACTATTGGAGCCTGCTTGGTTCTCTCTGCAAGGAAGGGGAGGCCTGTGATTTCTGCCTCTCTGCTTGGGTCGCCACGGGGACCTCCTGGAAGATGCTTCAAGGCCAGCACAGGGGCAAAGGGGCCATGGAGCATCCCGCCGTGGGCCAAGCTGTCTTGTTTCTGTGTTTCCCTTGCCAGGCCAAGCCGAGATCCAGCTTGTCCTTGAAGAGCCCACGGTACAGCTCCTTTACCCAGAACGTCAAGGCCCAGGTAACTCCTGGAGCTTAATGATTTCCTGAGAACTGTGTGGAGAGGCTTAGGGGGCTGGAGGAACAATGAATCAATGCTAAATAATAACAATGGTTATTCTCTGATTCATGAACGGAATAAATCTCTTATCCCTGGCCCACAACTGATGCAATGTAGACGTGCACGGCAGAGCCTGCAAGCTCGTTAGAATTCTTACCAAGTGGCATCATGCATGTCTTCCAGAGGGTCCTGTGTTCCCAGTCATTTTAAACAGCTTAGAAAGAGCTTTCCTAAACCCCACTGTATTTTGATTGGTTTGTCCTCAATCCCCTTGAGGCAGCCCAGGGATAAGGTACTGGATCAATTCAGGCAGTGGGTGAAAGTTAGGCGATGGGCTTTGGAACCAGACCAGGCCTGTGTCTGTACACTGGTTGCCTCATCATTTTCCTACTATATGACCTTAATGGTATCACTTAACCTCTGAGCCTCAGTTTCTCCCTTTGCAAAATGAGGGCAATTATCGTGCCTACTCAGAGGGCTGTTGAGATGATGTGATATACTGAATATGAATTGAAATGAAGAACATGGTGTTTTCTTCGAAGCTGGTACAAGACAGAGCATCTGATGTGAAAAGAATGCTTTGATTAGCTCACTTGGGATTGGGCTTGGATATTGACTGTATCCGGGCTTCAGAGGAAGGCAGAAGGTGTGTTGCCAAGGAGAGGGAAGGGAACTGGGCACCTGGGAGTGGGGAAGTTTCATGGGTGGGCATGGGAGAAGGCACAGGTGTGCAAGCATCCTTCCACGTGGCCTTCCCCCAAATATTCCAGAGTCTGAAACATTCAAGAAAAGTTTGGTTGAGGCGGAATCCTTCATGGACACTGGTGAAGGGGTCCTTGGAACCAGTGGCCCAGAGACAGCAGGGTACAGTGAGGAAGGGGGAGCCTGTCACTTTCAGAAGAGGTCACAGAAATCTTCAAGAAGGACTTGGGCTTCAAAACTGGGGTGGGTGATGACCGAGGAGCTGTCACTTTCAGTGCAAAGGGTCCCACAGATGTTTGGCACAGTGCATGGCTTCTGGTAAAATGTACAGTAAACGGTTGCTTTGATAACTTTTGGAATTATCCTCTTAGCCTGAATGAGCTAGTACCTGAGATTGATTCCCCAGAAAAACCAGGACTGGAGAAGCAGTCTCTCACTTTCTAATCCCTACAGTCTTTGAGGAAGAACTGGGAGAGGTGAAGGCCGTTAATAGTATCTCTAGGGGCGGGCCATTGAGAAACGGGTCCCACTGAGAATCTTTACCTTATCTTACAAACCATTTGTAGATCTTACGTGCCTGACATATGTATCAGGATCAATCATTTGTACTGTGCGTCTATTGTTTAATTCAAACGCATCTGCTATAGTTTCCGGAAGTCTGTTGCTTTGCATCTCGGGAGCACAGTAAGGGTATCTTTCACAGCGCCCCCTGCTTGCAATGCCCTCCCCTCATCTCTGCAGGTCTGAACCCCACCTGACCTTCCAGGTCCATCTTGGATGCTAGCTCTCCATAGAGATTTCCCTAATTCTGTAGTCAGAGGGTGCCCCTTGGCTCTGCACACCCACTGAAGCTCGAGGCGCCCTGTCTCGTGGCACTTGCCACATTGTGAGGAGTTCCCTGGCTGCATAGTAGACTTGTGACATTCACAAAGGATGCGCCCAGGATCTTTGCAGGTGCCCAAATCACAATTCCCATTCATCACTACAAATAATGGCTTTTGTGCAACGCACAGTGATGTTCTATTCAATAACTATCTGGGTTTCCTTTTCTCTTTCCTCCTCTGTTTAACCTCTTACTTTCTTATGGGAACTATTTTGTGTTTTCAAAGCAACAGTGTTTTCACTCCTTCAACCCAGTTGCTGTGTTGACTGCTACTGTCTAATAGAACTTTCTTCAGTCATGGAAATAGCCTATATCTCTGCTGTCCAATAGGGTAGATACATCTGTTACTGAGTACTTGAAATATGGCTGGTGGGACCGAAGAGCTGAATTTATCATTTTATTTAATGCTAATTAATTGGCATTCAATTTAAATAACTGCATGTAACTCGTGGCTACCATTTTCTTTTTTTTCTTTTAGAATCAGTGGTTACACGTGAAGATTTGCTACATAGGTGTATTGTGTGAAGGCAAGTTTGGGGCTTCTGAAGAGCCCCTCTCCCTGCAAAGTGGTGAGCATGGTACCCAGTGGGTGGTTTTGCATCTCTTATTCCTCCCTCTGTCCCCTCCTTAGCCAGGCCCAGTGTCTGTTGTTCTCATCCTTGTGTCTGTGTGTGTCCAATGTCTAGTACCCACTTCTGAGTGAGAACACACTATATTCAATTTTCTGTTTCTGTGATAATCACTTAGAGTGATGGCCTCTGGCTGCATCCATGTTGCTTCAAATGCCACGATTTTGTTCTTTTTAATGGCTGCATAGTATTTCATGGTGTATATCTACCACATTTTCCAGTCCACTGTTGATGGGCCCCTGGGTTGACTCCGTGTTTTTGCTATTGTGAATAGTGTTAGTGACTGACATTTTCCATTGTGCAGGCAGAGACACTAACAAGAAGAGAATCATACGACTGGGTGGTTCTGCTCACTCGCTGGCTAAATAACCTACTTTTGCACTCATATTTTTTTGAAGACATCTGACTCAAACACATACCTCGTTAAAATTTAACTTACCTCCCAGAAAGGAGAAAGCAGAAGTCAAAAATCTTAGCATGACAAAGGTAACCTGTTTTCTCTTTTTATCTTCACCAACATTATTTCAGGTAAACAAACTTTTAAAAATTCAACTCTTTCGGTGCTTGGCATAAAGTCTTTCAAAGGGCGTGTGCACAATAAATATTGGAGGAGGAGACGAGTGAGGATTTCATGAAACTAAGCTGTGCTTTCAAGAGACTTGGCCCCCGCTGTGGTTTTGAACGATGTTTGGGGTGAGGCTATCAGAAGATTGGAAAGAATCATTCAATAAGTATCGACTGAAAGTGTCTTCTGGTACACAGCGGTCGTGGGCAGAAGGGTAAATGAAAGCTGCTCCTCTGCTCTCTTGCGGCACAGAGGGGTTCCTGGTGATTTTATCAGTGAAGTCTAGCGTCATGGGTTACATTGTGTCCTCACAAAAGATATGTTGGGGTTCTAACCCCCAATACCTCAGAATGTGACTTATTTAGAAACAGAGTGATTGTAGATATAATTAGTTAAGATGAGGTCATACCAGGCTAGGGCTGGCCCTTATTCCAACATGGAGGGGGTTTTATGAGAAGTGGGAGACTTGGACACAGAGACCAAAACACACAGGAAGGATGCCATGTGATGACAAAGGTAGAGATTGGGTGGATACAGCAGCAAGCCCAGGAACACCAAGGATCGAGGGCCACCACCAGAGTACCAAGGAAGAGTCTAGCTAGAGTCTTAGAGGGGCACAGCCCCACTGACACCTTGACTTTGGACTTCTAGCCTCCAGAACTGTGAGAGAATACATTTCTTTTTTCTTTTTTTTGAGTTGGAGTCTCACTCTCACCCAGACTAGAGTGCAGTGGCCATTCCCGGCCACCGCAGCCTCTACCTGCTGGGCTCCGGCGATCCTTCCGCCTCCGCCTTCCGAGTAGCTGGAACTACGGGCATGCACTACCACGCCCAGCTAATTTTTTATTTATGGTAGTTATGAGGTCTCGCCAAGTTGCCCAGGTGGGTCTCGAACCCACGGGCTCAGGCAATCCACTCACCTCGGCCTCCCCAAGTGAGGGATTCCAGGCTGAGCCACCAAGCCCGGCGAGAATACATTTCTATTGTGTAAAACCAGACAGTTTGTGCTACTTGGCTCCAGCAGCCCCAGAAAACCAAGATAGCTAAGATGGTGCGGTCACAATGACAATTACAGGGACTCTACCTGCTAGCCAGGGAGGACTCTTTGGGTTGCACGATGGCTGTAAGGGCGTGGAGTAGGTGCAGGCAGAGGTGAAATCACTGCAGTGACCAGTGCCCCTGAAGAAGGCAGTTTATATGGTGCAGCCATGTGGAATGGCAGACTCAGAGCTGGGAGACTGAGCTTCTGACCCCAGCTCTGCCTGTCACCTTGGCCAAGCCATCTTCTCTCCTCTGTAAAAATTCCCCTGCCTTGAAACTTTTTCTTCAGTTGCAAAGTTTGGCATCATTTCCCCAGCTGGGTGGAGGCCTTCAGAGGACAGGAATCCATCTCTTCCCACCAACCCCAGGGCTCAGAGTGACCTAAGTGTTTATTGCACAGAGCCCTGTGAGGACATCAGCCAGGTCTGTCTCACTTATATTTAGACCCAGTTTCTAGCACATACTTGGAGCTCAGTAAAGGTTTACTGAATGAACGGATCAGACAGTAATACATGAAGCCCGTGTTCTGAGCTAGTGCGTACAAGGTCTGTCCCGTACACGCTCCTTGATGTCCACGTTCACGGTGGGGTCCAGTATGCCATGGAAGTGTTGTCAACTCTGGATTGCTCTTATCTTTTGCATCTGGGATCAAGGGGGTGAGGAGCAGTTCTGAGGAACCAGGCTGGGCAGGGGCCATGGGCCTCTGCTATTGACCTCACAGCTCTGAGGCCTCCATTTTCCATCTGCTGACAAGAAAATGGGTGGGGTGGGGGTGGGGAGGATGAGGCTGGGTTAGAGGGTGGTGGTGTGGCAAATCTGCCCCAAAGATGAGGTGGAATTTGGTGAGATTTGGCTTCTCCGGATCCCTACAGCCTGGAGAAGGTCAGTCTTCCCAATGTGCTTTGAGTTGAAAATGACCAACTCTTATGAAATTAAGTCGGCACCTTGAATACGACCAGAAAATCATCAGCAGACAAATAAATAGCAAGACAGTCTCCTCCTTACAAGCTGGCTCTTCCATCCTTCTTCCCTTCTTTCCTTCTCTTTTCAGGGCCAAACAGACCCAACATCTTCGTGTTTCCACCCTGTGACCCTGCCCTCACTTGGAAATACATTTCGCTCACATGTGGGCAGGTTTGCCTCGTTAGGTGTTTCTGTTCATCCTTGTCAAGATGTCCCGCTTGACCACTGTGGCATTATTTCCTCGGTTAGCCATCTCAGGGGAGAGGGGCCATGGCTGAGAAAGGTAAAGTTTCACAAGGAGTTGCTCGCCCTGCATGGTCGTTGGCCCGCACACCCCACGGAAACAACACATTCAATTTAACGAGGACGTCGGATTGCAAGTCCTGCGGACCCGCTTTCCCTCACCACACCTCCCTCTTTGCGGGAGTAGGGTGGGGAGATGCCTTCCTTAGGTTGGACTTGGAAGGTAAACCAGCTCCTGTGTGCTCAGTTCCCTCTCAACAGAACTGCTGGCTCCCTCTTCTTCCGGAGAAAAATTTATGACTCCAATTTCTACAATTTACATCTTTCATTTAATATTCCAGCCTTCTTTCCCCAAGGCTTCCAACACTGCTCGTGTCAGAAGGGACTACTTATTTCCCCAATGCTTTTTGCATTATTAGTTTCATTTATTATTTTTATGTTTTCTATTGGGTCCACGTACATATCATTTCTCTGAGATCCCTGAAGCAGACGATGAGCTGGGAGCCATCATCCCGCGGCAGTCAGAAGCTAAGATGCAGTCAAAGATCCTCTGGGGAAAAGGTTTCTAGCTTGTGCATTTAAAATTAGTCCCAATTAACCCCTCATCAACCAATCCCCCAAAATATCCATGCAGATGTTGTCGAGCTCTCCCCATTCTTGCCTGTTTGAAACACTGGAGGGCTGAGGCGGACAAAGTGTGAAGTTTTAACTCCTCTGAGAGCTGAGATGCTTTTTTCTTACACCATTTATCTTTTGAAGATATATAAAGTATGAGAAGACTGAAGCATTAAAAACTCCACAATTGTTTTTTGTTTGTTTTGTTGAGGTCTCACTCTGTCACCCAGGCTAGAGTCCAGTGGCATGATCATGGCTGACGGCAGCCTCAACCTCCCAGACTCAGGACATCCTTCCTTCTCCTCAGCCTTCTGAGTAGCTGGGACTACAGTTGTGCACCACCATACCTGACTCTTTTCTTTTTTTTGCACAGTAGACATGAGGGCTTGCCATGTTGCCTAGCCTGGTCTCCAACCCCTGGACTCAAGTGATTCCCCTGCCCTGACCTTCCCAAGTGCTGGGATTACGTGCATGAGCCATCGCACTCAGCCCCATCATTGTTTTCAAGTAGAAAGGCAAACTGATTGTACTTCGTCTTGGAAAATCCTGATATTTCCATTAAACAAAGGTTGAACAGCAGCAGAGCAGACCTGCTGGCACGGTGCAAAGGACCCTCTCCTTGTGGCAGTAATCATTACCAAAGCCCATGTCACTTTCAGAACCAGCAAAGTCCAATGATAAAGTCATCTTCCTAGACTTTTGTATTTAGCACACGAACTTTGAGTTATTTATAAATTTATAAATAAATTCTCACTTGGCTTCTAAAGAGCTGTTGTGTCCATAGGAAGGGTTTCTGTTTGTGTGTGTGCAAGAGGATTACTGAGAGAACATGTTCTGATAACTCAGGCTAGAAAGAGGCTACTTTGGCCTTGCAAAGTCCCAGAGGATTCACGGTGATTCTGCTGATATTTGGTAGATTGTTGGGAAGACTCTGTTTACTCACCTCCATGTCCTCTGCGGTAATGCCTTATTCTGGCCTGATATCCAGGAGGAGATGCCCCAGGTTTTTTGCATCTATTTCATCACTCCATTACTCTTCAAAGGGTAACATGCTGTCAGCCAGGAGTGGCGCAGAAGCACGGTGGGCCTGAGAGAACGGCCCCTCCTTAACTGGGGACAGTTTAGTTTTGCGACAGACCCTCTTCTCCATCAGCTCTAACCCTTCCATTGCTTAGTCAGCTCGCCAAGTCCTCCTCCAAAAGGCTTGTCCTGTTTGGTTGCGACGCTCTGGGGAAGCCACCCATGAAAGGCCAGGTGTTAGAGGGTAGCCTGTATTTACTCAAACTGAGTCTTTCACATGTACACCCACTCATGGGAACAGCCCTATGTGCCATGTGCCTCAGAAGACTACAGATTCCAAGGTACCCTGGGAAATCTTGAAATTCCCAGTGTGGGCTGGGCTTGGTGGCTCAGCCTGTCATGCCAGCACTTTGGGAGACCGAGGCGAGTGGATTGCCTGAGCCCGCGGGTTCGAGACCCACCCGGGCAACTTGGTGAGACCTCATTTCTACAATAAATCAAAAATCAGCCGGACGTGGTAGCTCTCGCCTGTAGTTTAGGCTGCTTGGAAGGCTTAGGCGGAAGGATCGCCGGAGCCCAGCAGGCCGAGGCTGCGGTGGCCGGGAGCGAGCCACTGCACTCCAGTCTGGGCGACAGAGTGAGACTCCAACTCAAAAAAAAAAAAAAATCCCAGTGTGGAACACGTGCAGATACACAAAGTGCACGCTGAAGGAGAAGTTCAAAGTCACCTCTTTTCACCCTCAAAGCACTTTCTTGCCCATTATCTCATTTTTACATCCTTATCTGATCAAAAATGACTTATTTTCTGTTTCACACTGGATTCTTCTAGAGAGTACCCTTTGAAGTTAATTTCTCCCCCTCTTGCTTAAGCGAAAAAAGAAAAAAAAAAGAGAAAAAAAACTTTGCCCAGGAATAAAGACTGGTCTCACTGAAAACTGACTAAATTTGAGTCTGACATGTCAATGAAGAACAACGGCTCCAAATTGGGCCAACACGTGATGCGTGCATTTCTTAGAAGTAAATAGTAGATTTAAAACAACAAAAAAGAGTGATGTGTATTTGAAATATCTATATCCTTTTTGAGAAACAGCGTGTATTGCTTACTAGCCTTCTTGGGAATGCACTCTTGCTCACGTTGACCCAAGAACGTGGTGTGATGCCCGTTACTCTATCCCCAGATGAATAGTAAGTCCCCGGAATAGTACTTACATCTGTAATACTATTACCACTTGGTCTGCTGTGGGTCCCTCAGTCATTTTTTCAATTAAAAAAAGCCCAATGCTCTATTAACCTTTCGTCTGCTGCTCCATCCTTCATACTGCCGTTGCCCTGAGATGATGAGCTATATATTAAAAAAGGCATATATTACTACAAACCACATCCAATCTCTCTGTCATTAGAAAGATGAAGTATCATCTTTTTCATTAAAGAAATCTGAGGCAGTTTCTCATACTTACTCCTGCCAGGCCTGCCTGCAGTCTCTTTGTTCTAGGAGATGAGAGGTGACTTCTGCCGCTCACCATCCGGCACCCGGGAAGCTCACCTGAGCCCGTCCCCATGGAACATGGGCCAGAGAGAGTTTTGTCCTCAGGGAGCAAAGCTGCAGTCTATTGACATTTTTTTCTGGGAGCTGCTTTTAGGTGAAACACTGGCCTCGGTTTACCAGATATCTGAGCAGGTAAGTAAAATGGCACACTCCACACCATCTGTAGCTGTGCAGAAAATCAGGTGGCTTTCCAAAACCCTTTCCTATCCTCTCACAAGGAAAGCAGGGAACTTCTCAAGGAAGCGGAAAGTCTAGGCCATACTGTGTGCTCTAGGCCTCTCTTGCTGTCAAGTCTACTGTGCCCAAAAAATCCAGTCATGTTGCCAAGGTTCATGTCCACTTAGGAGATAAGCGAGGCCAGGTGTCCAGAACCCAGACACCGCTGTTATCTTTGTGGCACTAGGTGACAGTCCGTTAGAGTCAGTGTCCTAGCTTCAAGTTTCTGGAACACTCCAGAATTGCCTTTCTTTTTTCATCCCGAACTGAATAAGTAGCAAAGGTACCAAGCCCATCGATTCTTTTGAAACGCATTCTGGTAATGATGACTTGGGTGCACAGATAGGTTAGACTGACTACTGTTGGTCTCTATAGGGTTGCAATTCCTGGATTTCCATGGGACCCTCTGCTTGTCCTGCTAGCCAGCATGATAAGTAGGACCCTCCATGGTCTAGTGGAGGGAGGAGAAAGTTTCCAGCCCTGCCTCTCTGTGTCGCCCCTGCCCTCCCCACCCCAGCTCCCAGAGGCCTCCTCATCCTTTCAACTATCTTGGCCAGAACCCACTCACAGGAAGGAGGCTAGCATTTCGTTCAACTCGACTAACATTTCCGCACCATGCTGATTGGCTTCGGGACAAGTTTATAATTTCTGATCTCACCTATGAATACTGTGAAGTGATTCTTTTATTCATCTCTAATTGAATACCTTTCTTGGGCTATCTGTTAGCTCCACCAAACCCTGTTATCTCTCCTCACGGGAGAGACAAAATTAACCTGCCACTGGCTTCCACGTGCCACATGTTGTGAGATGCAGTTAGCATATGTGCCAAGATAAAAGCATCATTTTTTCACTAAGAAATATGAGACAGTTTCTCATGCTCATCACTGCCATGCCTGCCTGCAATCTCTTTGTTCCAGGAGATGAGAGGTGACTTCTTTTATTATTTTTATTATTTTCTTATAAAGATGTGGGGTGCAATTCAGGGTTAGGTATGCAAACATTGATGATGCAGGTACCCTTGTGCATGAGGTATGCCCCTCCCTCCCCTAGCAGTTTCCCTCAACTGCCAATCCCACCACCCCCTCCCCTGATAGTTTCCCACTACTGACAGGGATTCTCTTTTAAAGGGCACGACTCAAGCAAGTTCACACTCTGTGATGTACTTTTGAGTTGTTCTTCTCTTAACCTCTGTATCTTCTCATCTTTCTCCCTAGCATGTGTGTGTGCATATGTGTGTGTGTTCG
>CAUYQG010267365.1:0-36334 GCA_963574415.1 Tarsius wallacei
TGAGGGAGTTTTTAGCAAGTAAATAAATAACTGGATTGGAATACCCTCTCTACTCACTTGATTTGGCCCCCAGTAATTTTTTTCTTTACCTAAAGATAGAGGAAATATTGAAAGAAAGACATTTTGATGACATTCAGGACATCAAGGGTAATACAACAACAGCTCTGATGGTCATTCCAGAATAGAGTTCCAAAATATCTTTGACAGTGGACTAAGCTCTGCCATCACTGGTGCATAGCTTCCCAAGGGGAATACTTCGAAGGTGGTTGCAGTGATATTCAGCAATGAGGTATGCAGCACTTTTCTAGGATAAGTTTGTGAACTTAATTGTCAGACCCCATAAAATTCTTCAAGAAATTGGAGTGTGACCCAGTTGTAACTACAATGATAGTGGGTAGGGGATAAGACATTTTTTAAAACTGCATTTTCCAGGAATCTGAAAGAATTCATCATCCAAAAAGTGCCATTAAGGATTTTGCTGAATATACTGACAATTATTCAAAAGCATTACCACTGGATCACTTGGAACAATGAGTAGTCTCCAAACTGAGCAATTTTCTCCAGAAATTTCTTCTTTAATGCTTGAATTGTAGATAATTACCCTCAATTAGCACACCTTATACTTTCCCCGTTTTACCACAATGATGGGTGACTATTGTGTTGTCTGTGCCTCCTGATTAGATTCTAAATCTCAGTACTCTAAAGACCTTGTAGCATTCCTGTCATATTCTCAGTACCAACAAGTACTAATAGCACATTAGGTGATTCTTAAATGTTGTTGAATACAGAAAAAAAAAAATTTTTCAAATCATTTTAGTTGTGTACCATTGAGATCTATGTCAGGCACTATTGTAAGACCTCTCTATACTTAATAATTCATGTAACCCTAAACCCTATATGAGTAGTAACACTACTGGCCTCAGTATGCCAGAGTAAAAAAACAAAGAGATAAAAATACTTGCCCAATGTCACACAGTGAGTAACTAAGAGAGCCAGGATTCAAATCCAGGCAGTCTGACTAGAATCATTTAACTCATCCACTCATTAAGGTTAAAACACCTGATAGTGAAAAAGATTCTTTGATATGGTCCAACACACATCATTTGAGCCCATTAGAGAACAATGCTATTAAGAACAGTAAGAGAATAAATAAAAAAGAAATAGTAGAAACACTTCATTGATTTCAAAGTCTTTCAACTACCAATGATGAGGATTTATATAATTCAAATAACCTCAGTGATGCATGAAGAAGTACAATACTGAATAAAAATATCAACATTTCTAACACCATCGATCACTGAAAATGAGTCAGCAAGCTTGAAACAATCTTGAACAATATTTCTAAAATCAATCATTTAAACAAGGTAGGGAGCATAAATGAGCAGGACGTGTCTAATGATATTTGACTATCCTTGAACATAATTCTGAGGGAGATGAGGTTAAAATGAAATAAAAACTGATTTTATTCATAATCAAATAAAAAAGCTATCAACCTAAAATAGTATTTATATTTGATTATTTCAGCAAAATGATTTAAGCTTTTTAATATTAATATAAAATATAACATTTTATTTATCCTTTTAAACTGTCAAATATGCCTTTAAGTAGAAAATCTGCCTCTCATCAGGAAGATATAATAATTCAAGTTCTTTTTATATCCTGCTAACAGCACAAAGTTGTCTTTTTTTTCCCTCATCCTCACATTGTCATACAAGACTTCATGGAGGCTGCAATTGTCTAACAATATGAAAAAAGAATAGTTTCAAGTATTCTAATTTATCTCCCTCTTCTTCTGAGTTTTTAAGAGGAATATGAGAGACAAAGTCATTAGTGATTGTGGTGTCATTCAGATGTCTGATAAAACTGCACTACAGCCTACTACCCTACAAGACTAGCATATAAGAGATTATTAGAGAAGTTAAGAACCGAATGCCACATGTTCTCACTCATAAGTGGGACCTGAGCATTGATCACAGTGGCACGAAGAAGGGATCAGCAGTTGTGGGACACTGCTAGGAGAGGGAGGAAGAAGGAGGCACATAACAGCACAAAGGGTAACTGATCCTAAATCAGGGAAAGTGAAGACCAGTTGGAAGTCCAAACTTCACCTGAACATAGATTACTTATGTACCTAATACTGACTTGTATTCCACATCTTTAAAATAAAGTTTTAAAAAGAGATTATTATAGGAAACTTGTATAAGGAAGAGTGGTTTGAAAGTGCTTGACATCACTGGAGGTATTTGAGCATACACAAAGAAGGTGAAAAGTGAAGACTGATCTTTAGGATCTTGAGTGCTTTGAATGGAAAATGTGTGTTTATGCCATTATTAAGCTGTTTTACTCTAGCACTAAAATGAGTACATTTATGCATTTAAATTTATGGGTAAAGAACTGAGCTACCAGCAGTAAATTAAAGAAGTCGAGTCAGATGCTTATACAATATTTTTAGAATTATAGGTTATTTGGGAAAAGCATGATGCCTTACTCAAAGAAGACATTGATAATAGTGCAAATATTAAAAATTAGTAATGAAAGAAGAACTGTACAATACATTAATAAAGTAAGAAAGAACTATATTATTATGCCTGGCAGTTGAGAAGTATATTAGCAGTGATGTTAATGAAGATAGAATATTTTTAATTTAGGTACACACTACTTAAGTCTAGATATAGGTAACATTTTTAATATTGAAAATGTCCTTGAATGACTCCATTTCTCTAAGTGGTTTCCTGGAATACTTTGGTATATCCCTAAGTAGTCTCAGCACAACATATAATTACTCCACTTTGACCTTTCTAACTGAGAGAGCAAAGAATAAGTAATATGATAACATGGATCACAAAAGCAAAACTTCTTGCATTAGTATGTATTATGTGTGTATATGTATGTGCCTTATACATTTATGACTAGATATGTGTATATATACATGCCAATTATACAAGCTATTTTCATATATGTACATGATTATAAATAAATGTGTAATTTAATTAAAAGAGGAAGTAATAGATCAATAGATGAAAAAATTAGAGGAAGCTGCAGGAAGTAAAAATGAGTTTGAACATATGTTACCCACAGAAAAAGATGAGAAGTTATACAATTGTATCTGGTCTGAAAGTGAGAGGTATGTAGTATTCAAGCTATAATAAAACCTTGGATTCATCTCATTTAGTGATTCATAGATGAAAAAAGACCTTAGTGAAACTTTTTCAGTATACAACTGCCTGGGCCCAATGCTAAACCTATCAAATCAGTATTCCCAGATGAGGCTTAGGGAGGGATAGGCTATAGTATTTTGGCTAAGTATCTCTGATGGAATGCAACCTCTTCATCTTATGCCAAGAAAACTAATTCTAATTCCTACATATTACCTCCCAAAAAAGGATTTAATAGTAAAATATAAATGGTCAGAAATATTGTCATTGTTGTCTGAAAGAATATTGTAGTTTATGTATTACTTTCCTATCAGATCACCATAATGCTGCATATTATTTTCCTGTCCAATTGAAAAAACTCACAAATAACAACTTCTATGTCTTCTGTGTGTGTGTGTGTGTGTGTGTGTGTGTGTGTGTGTGTGTGTGTTTTACTGAAGTCACTCCAATGTTTAGTGGTTAAGGCTAATGTCTTCAGGGTCCAATAAATCAGTCATCATCTGCCAATTCATAAACTCATATGAACACCTTGCCCTTTGGTACTGTTCCTCTATGTGGGAAAGTATACGTGTTCTCACTATTTATTCCTCCACAAAAACATTTACTGCACAGCTATCTATTTGAGGACTAAAGTTTAATCATACATCAAAATTTTGTTTCCCAAATGAATCATATGCAAGAGGCAAATTGTTGAATGACCTACCGTGCTATTTTGTACAGCTATTTAATACTACGTGGTCTTATTTTGTCCCAGCATTTTATGCCTTAACCACTATCTTATGGCTCACTACATGTCATCAACTTTCAATACTACATGACTCTAAAGAATAAGATAAGGTGAAAGAAATGTCTCATAGCATCCTTTGTCTTTGAGTGAATCCAAATTGGGCCTTCAAATAGTTTCATGAAATGTATTATTTTTATCATATTATGTCCTCTATTTTGTGTTAGTAGAAAAATAATAAATATGTGAGAAAAGAACATTCAGTCACTTGTATTATCAAGGCTAATCATATCTGTTTTTTAGGTTGGTTGGCTTAGAAACATATTGTCCCTCATGCTTTCTCACTACAGTCACTGAAGAGAAAATATAAGTATATATATGGCTTGGTAATCTAATTTTTGTAGCAATAGCCTTTTCTGCTAAATATGAAGTTGGACTCCATCAATTCTGATCTTAATAGTAATGTTTTCAAGCCTATATTACAATATATTAGCTTTTTATCCTGTACCATGAAAAGAGCAGTCACAAAGCTCGTTTTCTTCATATGCCAATAGTTTAAACATATTTTGCACATTACTGATTTTGTGCAACTTAGATGTAAATTATCTAACTAGAAGATGTGATAATTACATAGATATAGGCTATCTTATTAATTAGAATCTCATTCTAACTTTCTAAACCAAATGTTTGTCATTTTATATATTAATAGCTACATTTACAATCTTCTTTAAGACAGTATAACTTGTAACTGTATTTATGCAAAGAGTGAAACTTTGAATGATGCCAGAATATATTAGGTCTAAAACAGAAAATAAATATTTTGCACTTGTTTTGAAAATATTTTGCAATTGGGCTTACCAAAAAAAAACAAAAAACAAAAAAACTCATTGTACTTTCTATAATGCCACGTCTCATGAGACTGTTTTAAACTAAAGTTTTATGCAGTCTTCTCATGATTAGTAGACTGCCTGCTAGCAAAATCTAATATCCAGGCCAATGTCATTTAAGTACTTGATCTTTTTCTTTTTGACTGTTTTGCAAAAATAACATACTAGAACATTCACACTGCATGCGATTCTTCTAACACAAGATTCACATCTACATTTGCAAGGAATCTGTTTGTTATTTACACTGCAAAAGTTATTCTGAGTTGTAATACTTAGAGTATCATTTACATCAATTCTTTTGTGCTTTAATGACTCCTGTTGAGCCATTTAGACATGTTTGTGAATCATGGCTATAGTTTTAACACAATAGTATAACAAAACAATAAAAATTTAGCACACAAACATCAATGCATAAAGGATATGAAAATACATTAGCCAACTGTATCCCAGTCATAATATTATCTCATATAAAACAATTAATGCATATCCACTGTTTAAAAATAATTAAAAGCATTCCAGAATTTCTGTGAAATTATAATTCTATATTTCAAATTTGAAATGCATAGTAAAAATGTTTAATTATCTTTTCTTCTGAAGCTAACATACTGAATCAGGATTCCTTAAAGATTGCTAAGGACAATAAGTATCCAGTACACTTTGAGAAACATAACTTTAACATGTGCTCAAAATTATTTTTACTATTTATCATCCTGAAACTGAAACTTTGATGGCCATTTTTTTTCACAGTAAATTGGGAAATGTGCAATTATATCTTTTGTATTTTTTTAAAATTTTATAGACTTTTGTGTTTTTAAAATATGTGCATAGAGTTCCAGCAAGTACCATTCCTTTTAATAGTTTAAAAATGTCACACAACTTACTCTGTGCAGTGATAATCCTTTCTTTGGCAGTTAATGTAAAGATTATAGAAGTGTTTGTATTGATTACTCTGGGATTATTGGATTTAATACAAGTGCTTGGAACACTTTATAAACATTTTATATTCTAAATGTAAAATGAAAAAGCAGAATCCAATACTCCTCTGAAGCTACTCCCCAAGAAATATTTCAGTGTTTGAACAAAGACAATCACATGCAATAATAAATTTTTGATGATTCAGTTATATATTGCCAACCATTCACCATTCTTTAAATGTCTCATGAAATACTTCAACAAGTAAATGCATATTAAGACACTTAGTCATTTTTTAATTATGAAAAACAATAATTCACATCTGTACTTTGTTTCTGAATGTTGAGGGATCTTTGAGTAGAAAAAAGCCCCTTTGCCCAGAAGTGGATGATCAGACAAGCAGAAAAATCATAGAATGACAGCAAATCAAAAGTATCAAAAATATGAGTAGAAAAGTCTGAAAATTATTCAACATTTTAATATGTTTTTACTGAAATTGCTGTCTTGAAAAAAATAGAACTCAGACTTTCTTATACACATTGTACAGTTTAGTGTATGTTTTATTGGAATTAGGTGTGGATGAGATACTATCCTATCTTCATAAAGTACTTATGGCCTCCAGGGCTCTATCCAGCCCTGGAACCATCTCAGCATCATACCACCCAGACAATCTCTCATGAGATTCTAAAGGGAAGATATAAGGAAATGAAGTAGTACATAAATAGACATTTTATTCTGTTTCTTCATTAGGAGTGAGTGTGTATGTGTGTGTGTGTGTATGTTTTATACAGAGACATTATTTTCACTCATTTGGTATTTTATATTCAAAAAATGAATCCTGGGAATCAGTTTATCTTTATTGCCATAAAAATACAACTAGATTGTGAATCTTTAGTAATTAGACTTACAAAACTTAATATCCTGGATCATTGCTGTGCCCTTTCTAATGGTAACTTGGTATGCTATTCATGAGACCATGATAAAAATACATTTGAAATTCCTCTTTTAATTTTCCAGTGGCTTCACTCATTCTGAAAGTAAATGTAATATTTTTAAATAGTCAAACCATTTGAAAACAAGTCTCAAGAATAAGCATGGCATTAACTCACCGGGAGTAAAAACCAAGGTATGCCTATAATGCAATAGGATTAATTTTGTTGTGTGACACATGATCTGGATCAAAAAACAGTTTTTATACATAATTTAACATATATAGATAATGATAAATAGAGATATTTCTCAACACTACCAGCATCTTTAAAAATGGTATGCTCTTTCAAAACTAAAATTACTTTGGGCATGTTTACTTTTTATAAAACCAGCGTTTTTACTGCATAATCAGGTTCTCCATCCATTTTCTAGATTTGAATACATGTGAAGTTGCACCTAATTAATGCATGCTGGATCTGATTCCTTAGCAATAGAAATTTTATCTATAAACTAACAAACCTACAAAGATTTGTTTAATTTTAGGATTAAACCATGTACTACATGATTCACAGTTTACTAAATAATAACACAATGCCTTCCCCCTCTAATTAATTTGTACTTTCAGGGCATTTTTATAATTTTTTTAAACTTACAAAACAAACAACTAAAACACAAAACAGCATGGCTAATTTTCCTAGTATTAGTCAAAAGATAGCAGATGCTACTGCTTATTATTTTAAATAATTGAAGTTATAACTGTAGTAACTGAAAGCTTCATTGTCTTCATTTCATAAGAATTCCTTAAACAACTTAAGTAGTCAGGCTGTCTGTTCTGTGGCTTAGGGATTTAAAATAATATTAATTGACCTAGAAATGTGTTAAATGGTGAGTTTGCATGTCCTCAGGCATAAAGCACACTATATAATTGCTACAAGTGAAATAAGTAAGTATAAAGTAAAATGGGACAATTTTAGAAAACAAAACACGAAGAGAAGATGAGTTCCAATAACTAGTAATTTATTTTTCAACCCCAAATGACTTCATTTGAAGCAGTTTATGCCCTAGAGAATTCTATCCACAAATGGTGAAAATAAAACTTCATGGTATTACTGAGGCATTTTTAAAATATAGAAGGTAGCAATGCCAAAGAGGAAGTCAGGAAGGATTAATGACTAGCCCTTTGTTCTGAACACAGGTCTGTATAATAGCAAGGCAATAATTAAATTTTTGAAATGTATGCAAAATTTATGAAATTTTGGTATCTTCACCTTCCTTAATCCTCATTCCAGGAAGCAAAATATTATGGGCAGCATTCATGAGAAGAACCATTCATTACGAAGCGCTGTCTTCCCAGACGTTGCCAGCTGCAAACGTCACCTTTTCTCAGCACTTCTGAAGAAAATCTGCCCAGCGTGCCTGTTTGGTATTCAGAACAGAACAGAACAGCCTTTGAAAAAACTTTATGTACTCCCCAAAGGCCGTTTTTCATCCTCAATCCAAAAGGACCTCAACTTTCTGGCAGACACTTACTTTTATCTTTTTAGTCTACTGTGGACTACTGCAATTACCACAAGTGTACGGGGCAGTAGAAAAAGTGATCTTTTGCTTGTTTTTCCTGTATTTATTTACTTCCATTAAAACTTTCTGCCCAACTAGGCATTTATTTTTCATTTGGCTGACACATTTGTTCTCTTTCTCTCTCTTTTTTTCTCTTTCTTCCCTTTTGTTGCCAACAGAGTTTTTACCCTTTGATTAACAGCACTTTACATACCTAAAAATCATTCTGTTCATTGCAAAGAGGACAAGATTATTGCAGAAGCAGGGATGAATAAGGAACCATCTTTTTTTCTTACAGCTAAAAGAGCAACAGGAGACCAACTTCCTATCAACAAGCACCACAATCTCTTTACTTAGAGAAGAAATCAAATTAAGCACATTTATTTGTTCAGCTTTTGGTGGATGTATTGGTGTCTCCAAGAGTATTGAGGTCAAGCACTCACAAGCTCTAATCAGTCACAGTATTAAACAGTCTTTCAAGGGGTTGCTTTTTACTCCTGAGCCTCAACAAATATTGCAATTTATTTTGTAAATAAAATAACCCCGCTTTTAGAAAGTCCTGCTCTACAATGAAGGAGAAAATTAATCTTCCCTGAGAATTGGTGTACACTGTGGCCAGAATGACGGTGAGGAAGCCAGCAGACACAGTCACGACTCAGAAACTAAAATGTGCCTCCCATCTTGTGCAGGGGAGGAACAAGAGTGAAGGACAAGCATGTTAATAAAAGCTCATTAGCGATGACAAACCGTGCAAGGTCCCTGAGTAGGACTGCACTCATTTACAATTTAAGTCTCTTAATGAGAATTTAATTTACTTTCTAATTTTGTCACATATTTGGTCACAGTTCTATTCCCCTTGAAGAATATCCAACTTGACCTTTTTATAATATAAATTATACTACAAAAAGAATACATAGGATATATTCTGTGTTCAACTCAAAAGTAGAAGCCAAAAAGATGAGGTATTTTACCAAAAAAAGGGGGGGGTCGATCTCCTAAAGTAGGATGACAGTAGCCTGCTTACATTTTTTGCAGTCTTTACACAAGTATGAGAAAAAATTAGCCTTTATAAGTCCAGGGAATTCTGGGTTCTTTTCCAGTCAATGATGGTGACAGGTATGTCTAACAAGATATAATTATATAACTCATGACACACACATATTACTTAAGATGGCCATGTTGATGGCTTGACTAGAATCTGGCAGGAGAAATAAGTGGCCTGACAAACCTTAAACTCTCAAGGTTCAAGTAACCCCTTTGATTCATGTTCATCCTCTTTGAAGCATCAATCTTTTCTGTGACACAAAACTTTTGAAATCCCACCCCAGATCAACCCAAATCCCCGTCAAAGTGGAGTTAATGAAATGTTTCATAGCCTGACTTTTACACTTTTTATCTTTCATTTAAAGATAGCTTTATTAACTATAATACCATCACTATGAGGGCAGGGTTCCTTTTGACAGAAGAAGTAATTAATAGACTGTGGGGGAGAATAACTCTGAGCAAAAATTTTAACTTTTTAATACATATTACTTTTGGGTTCTCCATTACCTTCACTCTTGAGAAATATTGGTCAGAGAGAGAAATCTGTTATGTATAGATATATATATAAAAATAATGGAAATCATGCCACCTTCCCTGAGTTTTCTTGCCATATTCTCTGTCTTTCTTTCCTCTTCTCTTTCATTTTTCTTCTCTGTCTTTCTCTCCATAAAGTCTCACGGTAGTTCCTCAAGTCTTGGCTGACCTGCCCAGTTTTTTAACCCACACAGTATTTCCTTAATTTAATAACCTAACTCTTTAACGAGTTTTCTTTCCCCTATGTAACAGATTTCTCTCTCTGACCAATATTTCTCAATTAAAATTTGTCAACATAATCTATAATCAAAATATTGTGTCATTATTACCATTTCCTTGGTAAAACAAAAATACTTTAACAGACCAAAAGGTATATTAACTATGTATTTAATTGTTGCTGCATTCAATCTATGAGGTGACTTTTTTACTTTTTAGTAAGAATCAGACTGGGAAAGGAAGAGAGTGGATTAAGAGAGATTGAGAAAAAAACAGATTTTTTTGTTTACTTATTTATTTGGTTTTTTAGTGCGTTTTGGTGGTTTAAAATGCCATCAAGGACAGATTTGTTTAGTCCCTGTCTCCCAGTTTCCTGACATGCAACTGGTGCTACTACAAATCACAGCAGCTCTCATTACTCTACGTCTAGGAACAAGCATAGATCATTTGAGAGTCCTGATGCAATCTGCAATTCACCCTTGACAGCAAAAATACTTCGTGAACAAACAAAAGGAAAAATAACTTATTTATGAATAATAGCCTTTTGTAGAAAATTGACTTTCTCGTACAAAGTAAAATAATGAGGAGACTAAATATTATAGTAGTTAAGATCATGGAGATCAAGTAAGGGACCTTGCATTCTGTTACAGCTCTAATATTTACTTAGCAGGAAGTTTAGGTGAGTAACTTAATATTTCTGAGCCTCAGTTTTGTCATTTATAAAATGAGAATAATTATCTACCTAACAGGATTGTTGTTCAGGTTAAATAAGATATCAAGTAAAGCAGTTGCCATATCTCCTATTATCTATTTAGTGCTCAAATAATCACATTTTTTTAAATATATGTGAAAGTTTTATATATATATATACATATATATATATATATATCACACACACACATACACACACACACACACACACACACACACACACACACACACATATATATATGTTGTTTTTTTTTTACTTTGAGCCAGGCACTGTAGCTCATGCTTATAATCTCAGCACTTTGGGAGATCAAGGTGGGAGGATTGCTTGAGTCCAGGAGTTAGAGACCAACCTTGGCAAAATAGTGAGAACTCGTCTCTACAAAAAAAAAAAAAAATTAGCCAGGTATGGTGACCCATACTTTTAGTTCTAGCTACTCAGGAGGCTAAGGTGGAAGGATCCCCTGAATCCAAGAGGTCAAGGCTGAGGTGAAGCATAATTTCACTACCGCTACTGCACTCCAGCCTGGGCGACAGAGTGAGACCCTGACTCAAAAAATAAAAATAATAAAATAAAATGAAGAAAAATAGTTAAGGAGAAGTTCGCTAATGTTTCCAGGGATTCAGGGCATTGGGAAATACAGGCAGTTTTGCTCTTGAGAACAGATTCTTCACCACCTCAGTATATTACCTTCTCTTGTAATATTCACATATTACTACATATTACCAAATGATCAATATCTCTTAGAATGGTATAAGGACAGTTTCACTGCAAAGCAAATTTTAAAATAAAATTATTTAAGGATCAAAGAAAAATTATCTAATGAACCTATATTCATGTCAGCCTTTGTTATGTTTGATATCATGTTCATTTCTGGAACAACAGGAAAAAGTTCAAATAGCACCTCAACACTCTCAAGGAACTATCTAACAAGATTTTGTGATTGAAACAGAACATCCACCTGAGAAGTGCAAAGTAGATCTAATCTGAAGTCTAGAGAATGAAGTAGATGATCTTTAGCACTTTGAAATGTAAAATATTCACACAGATGATGGGTTATACAACAGTTAAGCTAATTATTTTCAATTAAAAAAATGTCAAAGGTATCTACTACTTTCCCTAATACACAAGACTTTCTATTTAATACCTTTTCAAATGGAATTAGTGATGTTGTGTTCAGTAGAAGTGCTCATAGTTTTTTAAAATTTTATCTATCGCAGCCGGGCTCAGTGGCTCAGCCTGTAATCCTGCACCTTTGGGAGGCTGAGGTGAGTGGATTGCCTGAGCCCGCAGGTTCAAGACCCGCCTGGGCAAGCGAGACCTCATCTCTACAATAAATCCAAAAAAATTAGCCGAGTGTGGTAGCGCACGCCTATAGTTCCAGCTACTTGGAAGGCTGAGGCGGAAGGATCGCCTGAGCCCAGCAGGTCGAGGCTGCGGTGGCCGGGAGCAGCCACTGCACTCCAGTCTGGGCGACAGTGAGACTCCAACCCAAAAAAAAAAAAAATTTTATCTATCGCAAAGGGCTAAAGAGTTATATGACCTAAAGATAAATCAGACTATTATTTATTGTAAATTAACTAATAGTTGTAAATATTTGTGAGGTACAAAATGATATTGTGATTTATGAATACAATGTAGAATAATTAAATTAAGCTAAACAACATATTTATCACATCAAATGCTTATCTTATGTGGTGAGAGAACATCTGAAATTTACTTTCTCAGCAACTTTGAAATGTACAATGCACTATTTCTACCTATATTGACCACACTGTGCAAGAGATTCCAAAAAAAAGTATTCCTACTGAGATTTTATCTTGTACCATCATCTCCACATTTCCTCCATCTTCCATGCTATGTAACCACCATTCTACCCTCCACTTGTATGCATTCGATTGTTTTAGATTCCAAGTAGATTGAGAATATGTGCTACTTGTTTTTCTGCGTTCGTTTATTTAACTTGTCATAATGTCCTGCAGTTTCATCCACGTTGCTGCAAATGACAGGATCTCCTTCTTTCTTTGGGTTGATTCCATAGTGTATATATACATTTCCTTTATCCATTCATTTGTTGATGGTTACTTATGCTGATTCTATAACTTGACTATTGTGAATAGTATAGCAATGAACATGGGAATGCAGTCATCCCTCAAATATTTTTGTTAAATACACAGAACTGGGATTACTGGATCATATTGTAATTCTATGTTAGTTTTTTGAAAAACCTCCATACAGTTTTTCAAATGACTGTACAAATTTACATTCCCTTTTCTCCACATATTGACCAATAATTGCTATCTTTCATCATTTTAATAATACCCATACTGACAAATGTGAGATTCTATCTTATCATGATTTTAATTTGCATTTCCCTAATGATTAGCAATGTTGAGCATTTACTCACATATCTGTTGGTCATTTGGATATCTTCTTTTGAGAAATATCTGTTTAGATCACTTGCCCATTTTTAATTAGGTTTTTTGTTTTCTTGCTATGTATTTGTTTGACTTTCATATGTTTGAATATAAACCCATTATTGGATGTATGACTTACAAACATTTTTTCCCAATTCATAGGTTGCCTTTTTACATTGTTGCTTCTTTTCCTCTGCAGAAATGTTTAGTTTGATGTAATCCTATTTGCCTGTTTTTGTTTTTGTTGCCGGAACTTTTGAGGTCAAATCTAAAAATTCATCACTAAGAGCAATGTTGTGGAAATTTTCCCCCTGTTTTTTCTAGTAATTTTAAAGTCTCGCCTCTAATGTTTAAGCTATTAACCCATTTTTGAGAATATTTTGTACATGGTATGAGATAAAGGTTCATATTCATTTTTTTAGTGTGGTTATCCAGTTTTCTCAACATCGTTTATTGTGTATTTTTGGCAACTTTTCAAAATAATCAGTTGATTATAAATGAGTGAATTCATTTTGAGCTACTTTTTTTCACTGGTCAAAATGTCTATTTTTATTCCAGCATCATGTGGTTGTAGTTACTATACTAATGTAATAGAGTATGAAATTATGTAATATACTTTGAAATTAGGTAGTGTAATGACTTCAGCTTTCTTGTCTTATACTCATGATTGTCTTGGCTATCAAAGACCATTATAAAATTTGTTGTGGTTCCATATAAATTTTTTTATTTTTTTTTTATTTCCATAAAAAAATATGAAATCTTGATAGAGATTACACTGACTGTAGATCACTTGGGAAGTTTTAACAATATTATTTCAATCAGTGAACACAGGATATTTCTTAATTTCTTTGTGTCATTTTCAATTTCTTTCATCAACATTTTGTAGTTTTTGGTATACAGATGTTTCACCTTCTTGGTTAAATTTATTCATAAGCAAATATTTTTTGTTACTACTGCTAATGGGATTATTGTTTTGATTTTCTTTTTTACTGTTAGTGTATAGAAACACTACTGATTTTTGTAAGTTGATTTTATATCCTGAATTTATTGTATTTTTTAGTTCTAACAGTTTTTTGATGGAGTCTTTGAGTTTTATATATATAAGATTATGTTATCAGAAAACAATAACAATTTCACTTCCTTTTTCTATTTTGGGTGCCTTTTAGGATTTCCAACACTATGTTGAATAGAAGTGATATGTATGGGCATTCTTGTCTTGTTCCAGATCTTAGAAGAAGGTTTTAATTTCTCGTTGTTGAGTATAATGTTTGCTGTGGGCTTTTCACATATGGCTTTTGTTGTGTTGGGGTATTTTCCTTCTATACCTAATCGGGTGAGAGTTTTTATCATGAAAAATATGTTGAATCTTGTCAAATGCTTTTTCTGCATCTAATGAAATGATCATATGGTTTTTGTTCTTCATTCTATTAATGTGACATATCAATTTTACTGATTTGTGTGTTTTGAACCATCCTTGCACCCCAGGGATAAATCTCAATTGATCATGATAGATAATTTCTTTAAAGTGCTGCTGAATCGGTTTTCTAACATTTTGTCAAGGATTTTTGTATCTATGTTCATGAAGGACATTGGCCTGCAATTTTCCTTTCTTGTAATGTCCTTGTCTGGCATTGGTATCATGGTAATTCTAGTCTCATAAAAAGTGTTGGAAGTACTATTTCCTCCTCTTTGATATTTAGGAAAAGTTTGAGAAGTATTAGTTCTCTAAATTAAAGGATTAGTTTTTTAGGATTAGTTCTTTAAATGCTTAGTAGAATTCAGCAGTGGAGTCAACAGGTTCTGAGATTTTCTTTGATGGGAGACTTTAATTACTGACTAAATCTCCTTACTCATTGATTTGTTCAGATTTTCTATTTCTTTATGATTTTGTCTTGATAGGTTGTCTGTGTCTAGAAATGTATCTATTTATTCTAGGCTATCCAATTTTTTTGGCATATAATTGTTAATAGTAGTCTGTTATGATCCTTTGTATTCACTTGGTGTCAGTTGTAACATCCCCCCTTTCATTCTAATTTTATTTGAGTCTTTTATCTTTTTCTTAGTCTAAGAAGTGTGTCTATTTTATCTTTTCAAAAAAACAACTCAGATGCTGACAAGATGGTAACCGGACAGGTCAGACTGTGAAAGCAAGTGTCTATAAAGACTCTCTATGTGAGTAGGCATGTGCTGGTAGGAGAGTGAAAGTCTGTCTGAGGGGAGATTCGGGTTCATGCACCTGGGGACACCCTCTACAGGTGGCTGCAAGACACAACCCCCTGAGATTTGAGCCGCGGATGTACAAGATCATCTTCTGTTCATGGGACTCTTCTGAGAAGAGCCTGATGAATCCAGCTGATTATCATTGCCTCGCACCTGGCCCACACCATTACCTGTTATAGCAAATCAGCTGGAGCTCCAGATTCAATCAGTGGAGAAAGAAGATTGAGAGAACCAGAGAGGAGAGCCATGCCTGGTGAAGAAACGCCAACTGCAACTATTTTCTCTGTCCCAGGAACAGACAGAGGCCTGCATTGTCCTGCACAACTCTGCCCAGCTCCGCCCAGCCTTCAACTTGGGACCTAAGGTAATCTAATCAAACTGGGAAAGACAGAAGCTCCTCCCCATGCTGGATCAGACACAGACAGGTCAGATCTGAGTGGCAGACTTGACAGGCAACAAGTTGGACCAGTCCAGATCTGATCCACCCTCCTTCCACAGTAGGCCTGGGGCATCTGACCCCGCTGTGAGCAACCCTATCAGCCAGCACTGAGAGGAGAAGGGAGGGGCTAGAGATCAGCACTGAAAGGACATTGGACTTACAGGAATGACCTCAGAGCACGTTTGGTTCTTTGTTTTTATTTATTTTTATTTTTATTTTTTGTCTGTTTGTTTTGCTCATTTTTTGTTTGTTTTTTGTGTTAGTTTTTTTCTCTTTCTTTATATTTTTGATAATGTATTTGTACTTGCTTTCTTCCTGTTATTTTACTGATTTTTTTCCTTAGACTTCCTGTTTGTGTATGGGAAGAGTACATCAATAAGGAGGTTTTTGTTGATTTGTGTGTTTGTCTGATTGTCTGTATGTCTTAGTTTTTTTTACTCTTTTCTGTCTTTGTGTCTCTTTTCATTTGCTGGTTGGTACATCTGTCTGTTTTCCCTCTTACTCTTCTCTTTCATGACCTTCCTCTTACCCCCCTCCTTCCTTTTTCCATTCTTTTCCTTTTTCTTACTCATTTTGCTTTCAGGGAGCCAACCTATAACCCCATTGCATGGACAGATTGTAGGGCAGTGGGAAGTGGGTTCCAGGGTGCCCATACACCTGTTGGTGGATACTGAAATCTGCAGACAGATTTTGACTCACAGCTCCTCCCCCTCAATTAAATCTCAAAACTGCAAAAAGTACAGCCTCCAACCCACAGTCCAACATCAGAATTGAACAAAGCCAGAGGATCCACATAAGGAAGAGTAGGAGATTGAGTAAACAAAAGTAAAAGCAACCCCACCATCCCTGAACAACAGAATTAAAGAAGAGGAAAACAAAAGAGAAGGGGAAGGAAAATCTACAGAAATGAAGAAAACACCAAAGAAGGATATGGGTCTCACACAGATCCCTGGGAGGTCAGACAATGAGAAAACAAACTTCAGAATGCAAACAATAAAGAGTCCCCAGAATGACTGGTCTCAAACTATAGCCCAAATATCAAAACATTAATAGGGAGAATAAAAATAATTGAGGAGAGCCAAAAGGAAAAAATAAAGCAGTTGATAACTGAAATAACAGCAGTAAAGAATACTGTGAAGGAAATAAACAACAAACTGATAAGCATGGAAAGCAGAATTAGCCAAGCAGAAGGAAGAGTCTCAGCGTCTGAGGACCAAAATATAGAACTAACCCAAATTGCCAAAAACACAGAAAAGAAGCTTAAAAAGACAAAACAAAAACTTCAAGAGTTGAGCGATTATTTCCAGGCTGAACCTAAGAGTAATTGGACTTCCTGAGACAAAAGGAGAGAGAGAGATCACCCTGGGACAAACATTCCATGAAATTATTCAAGAAAACTTCCCTCATCTCATCAGTTATGTGACTATTCAAACACAAGAGATTCAGAGAGCCCCTGCAAGACAACAAATGAGAAAATCAACTCCTAGACATATAGTAATTTGCCTAAACAAAGTAAGTATAAAATAAAAAATCCCAATGTCATCAAGAGAAAAAGGTCAGACTACCTACCAGAGAAGGCCAATTAGAATAGCAGTAGATTTATCTACAGAAGCACTTCAGCCTGGAGCCCAATATTCAAAGTTCGCAAAAATAAACAATTTCAACCAAGAATAACTTACTAAGCTAAGCTAAAATTCGTCAGTGAGGGAGAATCAAAATCTTTACCAGACATTCAATTCCTAAAAATTTACGCTGCCTCTAGACCAGCTCTACAAGAAACACTTAAGAATGTATTAAACACAGAAGAAAGGAAAAAAGACTGACAACGTTCTTCACAAGAGTGCATGAAAAAGATTGAAAACACACATGAATCAACAAAAAAATCAAAAGAAATACAACAAACAAACAAGAAAAACAACTCTATACAAACCTCATGACAGGGATAAACTCTCACATGTCAATAATTAGCCTGAATATGAATGGACTAAATGCACCACTGAAAAGACATAGAACGTCAAAATGAATAAAATATCATGAGATAACAATATATTGTCTCCAGGAGACTCATCTCACCCGAAAGGACATTCACAGACTCAAAGTAAGAGGATGGGAAGCAAAATTTCAGGTGAACAGAACGCAAAAGAAAGCAGGAATTGTGATCTTAATATAAGACAAAATACACTTTAAGCTATCAAAAATTTAAAAAGATACAGAAGGTCACTATATAATGATAAAAGGTTCGATCAATCAACAAAAAAATATCCATGCTAAACATATATTTATCCAATATAGGAGCACCAACTTTCATAAAGCAGCTTCTAGGCAAACTTAAAAAAGATATTGACTCTAACATTATCATAGCTGAGGATGTTAATACCCCACTCACAATCCTAGACAGATCATCAAGACAAAAAAATCAGCAAGGAGACCCAGAATCTCAATGTGACTCTTGACCAGATAGACTTAATTGATACCTACAGAATACTCCACCCAACAACCCCAGAATATACATTCTACTCATCACCACATAGGACATACTCTAAGATCGACCACATTCTTGGCCATAATTCAAGCATAAACAAATTTCATAAGATTGAAATTTTGCCATGCACCTCTGAGACCACAGTGGAATCAAAAAAAATATCAACATCAACAAAGTTCCCCCAAACCCCACAAAGATTGGACACCAATCAGCATGATGCTAAGCAAATCCTGGGTCAACATGGAAATCAAGAGAGAGATCACAAGATACCTGGAAACAAATAAAAATGAAGAAGCATCTTACCAAAACTTCTGGGATGTCAGTAGTGAGAGGGTAATTCATGTCTCTACAAACACACATGAAAGAAATGGAAAGATTGCAAGTTAACAGTCTAACAAGTCACCTAAGGAAGCTGGAAAAGCAAGAACACCAAAACCCTAACTTCAGCAGAAGAATCCAGATCGCCAAAATAAAAGCCCAAATCCAGGATATTGAAGACAAAAAGATAATACAAACAATCAATGAAACAAAAAGCTGCTTCTTCGAAAGGATAAACAAGATTGATGGTTCCCTAGCTGGACTGACCAAAAAAAAGAGAGAAAAAGACCAAATAAACACAATCAGAAACACAAAAGATGAAGTTACAACTGACCCTGAAGAGATACAAAAGATTATCAGAGACTACTATGTGCACTTGTATGGAAACAAACTTGAAAACCTAAAGGAAATAGAGGATTTTCTGACACCACACAACCTGTCCGGGTTGAAACAAGAAGAAACCTAAATAGACCAATAACAAGCCAGGAAATTGACTATGTCGTAGGAAACTGTCTACAAAAAAAAAAAAAAAAAAAAAAATCCCTGGACCAGATGGCTTTCCAGCAGAATTCTACAAAACATACAAGGAGGAACTGATACCAATCCTATTGAAAGTATTCCAGGCAATTGAGAAAGATGAAACTCTCCCCAAATCATTTTATGAAGCTAATACTACATTGATACTCAAGCCAGGTAAAGATCCAACAAAGAAAGAGAACTATAGGCCAATATCCTTGATGAACATAGATGCTAAAATTCTCAACAAGATCCTAGCAAACCGGATTCAACAGCATATCTCAAAAATCATCCACCACAACCTAGTAGGCTTCATCCCTGGGATTCAAGGCTGGTTCAACATTCATAAAAACGTAACCATAATTAAATACATCAACAGATGTAAAAACAAAAACCACATGATTATACCATTAGATGCAGAAAAAGCTTTTGATAAAATTCAGCACCCCTTCTTGATAAAAACTCTCGAACATCTAGGCATAGGTGAAACATACCTCAAAATAGTAAGAGCCATCTACGAGAAACCCACAGCCAGCATACTGCTAAACAGACAGAAATTGGAACCACCATGAAAACTGGAACAAGACAAGGATGCCCACACTCACCTCTCCTGTTCAACATAGTTTTGGAATCCTAACTAGAGCAATCAGAGAAAATAAAGTGATCTGGGTATCCAAATAGGCAAAGAGGAAATCAAGTTATCTCTCTTTGCAGACAACATGATTCTATATCTCAAAAACCCAAGAGAATCTGTCAAAAACCTCCTTGCATTGATAAAGGACTTTGGCAAAGTCTCGGGATATAAAATAAATGTGCAAAAGACAATGCCACTTCTATACATCAATAATAAACAAACAGAAACCCAAATAAAAAGCACAATTCCATACATAAGAACCACAAAAAAAAATGAAACACCTTGGCATCTTCCTAACCAGAGACGTGAAGGACCTTTACAATGAAAACTACAAAACACTGCTCAAAGATGACACAAACAAGTGGAAAATATGCCATGCTCATGGAATGGAAGAATCTACATTGTTAAGATGTCCATACTACCTAAGGCAATTTACAGATTTAATGCAATACCCATCAAATTGTCAGCAACATTCTTCTCAGACCTGGGAATTGCAATAGAGGAATTTACATGGAAACAAATGACCATGAATAGTCAAAACAATCCTCAGCAAAAAAAAAACAAAACGGGAGGAATCACACTCCCAGACTTAAACTTTATTATAAAGCCACAATAATCAAAACAGTCTGGTATTAGTGCAAGAACCAGCATATAGACCAATGAAATAAAATTGAGATCCCAGAAGCAAAACCTCAATTTCTCAACCAGCTCATCTTCGACAAAGCCTCCACCACCCTCTACTGGGGAGAAGAGAACCTATTCAGCAAATGGTGCTGGGAAAACTGGCTGACCACATGCAGAAGATTGAAACAGGACCCCTACCTATCCCCATACACAAAAATCAACTCTAAATGGACCAGAGTAAACATAAAACCTCAAACTATAAGAACCTTAGAAAACGCAGAAGACAGAAATTGGAACTGGCAACCAACTCCTGATCATAACCCTAAGTGCCCATGCCATAAAAGATGAGAGAGACACGTGGAACCTCATCAAACTGATAAGCTTCTGCAAAGCCAAAGAAACCATCAAGAGAGCAGGGAGGCAGTCCACAGACTGGGAAAAAATATCTGCCAAATTTATGTCTGACAAAGGCCTAACATGTAGGATCTACAATGAACTCAAATATCCTGAAAAGAAAGAAACAAACAGCCCCATTATAAAGTGGGCAAAAGATATGAATAGACAATTCTCAAAAAAAGATATACGAGCAGCCAACAGATACATGAAAAAATGTTCAGCCTCACTAGTCATCAAAGAAATGCAAATTAAAACTACATTGAGATATCAACTAACTCTAGTCAGAATGACCATCATCAATAATTCAAAAAATAACAGACACTGGAGAGGATGTGGCGAAAAGGGAACACTTCTACACTATTGGTAGTAAACTAATACAGCCTCTGTGTAAAACAGTGTGATGATTCCTAAAAGTTCTAAAAATCAACCTTCCATATGACCCCGCAACCCTCCTATTAGGATTATACCCAGAAGAACTCAAATCACTCTATAAAAAAGATACCTGCACATGTATGTTTATCGCAGCAATGTTCACAATAGCAAGAACATGGAACAAACTGTGCTGCCCATCAAAAGAGAACTGGATAAAAAAATGTGGTACATATACACAATGGAATATTACACAGCCATAAAGAAGAACAAAATCATGAACTTTGCAGCAACCTGGATGTACTTAGAGTCTTTAATACTGAGTGAATCTTTCACAGAAACAAAGAACTGAGTATCACGTGTTCTTACCCATTAGTGTACCTTGCACAACTATCGTAATACTATAAGAAAAGGATTGACAGTAGCAGGAAACTTTGGGAGTAGGGGTGGGAGCAGATAGGTGGGATTGGCAGTAGTAGGAATCTGCCTGGGTGAAGGGGCGGCACACCTCATCAACAAGGGTAGCTGCATAATGAATATTTATATGCCTAACCCTGAATTGTACCCCACGATTTTAAAATAAAAAATTTAAAAGTTAAAAAATAAAAAAAAATCTTATTTTTGATGGTTTCTTTTTTTTTTTCCTGCCATTCATTTCTTTCTATTCTGATCTATTATGTTCTTCCTTATGCTACTTTTGGGTTTAGTTTGTCCTTTTTCCAATTTCTTGAGAAGTAACATTTAGCTGTTTAGTTGAGATCTTTCTTTTTTTAAACATAGGCGCTTGTTGCTTTAAACTTTCTTCATAGAACTGTTTTTGTTGCATACAAGTTTTAGTATGTTTTGTCTCCATTTCTATTTTTCCCAAAAATATATATTTTTTTAATTTCACATTTAATTTTTCTATTGACCCCTTAGTTGTTCAAGAAAATGTTTATTTTCCGTGTATTTGTGAATTTTCCAAAATTTCCTCTTGTTGATTTCTATTTTTATGCTGTTGTGGTAGGCAGTGATATTTGATATGACTTAAGTTTTCATAAATTTGTTGAGGCATGTTTTGTGCCCTAACATGTGATCTACTTTGAACAACTTATTAAGAATGTACATTCTTTATCTGCTGTTGCATGGAATGTTCGTATATGTCTGTTAATGTTGCTTAAGTTGTGTTTCCTTCTTAATTTTCTGTCTGCATGACATGCCCAATGTTGAAAGTGAGGTATCCCCTACTATTATCAGCATGTGGAGAACTAAGCACTTTCATTACCTATGTGAAGAAGGATAAATGCGTGTAATATTTCTAGGAAGAAATATTTGGTGAAATCTAGAAAAAATACATGTCTCTCTCTCTTTCTCTCCCACCCCCCATATATATATATAGGAGACCCAAAAATGCCTGGAATTTATTTCTAAAAATTTGAGTATTTATTTGTATGTGTTTAAATTTCAGGGACCTTCTGCCATTTTTGGTTTCACGTCTTCCACATTGGCAAAATGTTTCCCTTCGAAGACTTTTTTTATCCAGAAAAATAAAAAAACAAATCACTTAGGGTGAGATCGGGTGGATAGGGAAGGTGGGGCACAGGGGATAGGGAAGGTGGGGCACAGGGGTCATGCTGTTTTTTGGTGGGCAGGTGCATTGCCATGATGGAAGAACCAGTCACCTGTTTGCCACATCTCAGAACATTTCCTCCACAAATCATGATGCAACCTTCTCAAAACTCTTCCACATAAAAACTTTGGTGACCATTTGATCTAGAGGAACAAATTCTGAGTGTACCTCAAGACTGCCCTTCAAAAGGTAATTCTGGGTTTTATTGGGTCCTATATCTACCTATATAGATAGATATAGTATTTTGCTATTTTTCTAACTAGTTGTTGTAATCTCCAAGCAATTACTGAATAATTGCTTTTTTCTATTAATTTCTCATTTAGTATTTATCATAAAATAAATTTCCACATGTAATAAGAGCTCATTCTTCCTCTGTTTTCATTTGTGTGTTCATGTGTGTTTGTGTGTATGTGTGTATATAGTTCCAGGATTTATATAAAATGAAGATCATTAAATTTGCTGTTACAAGAAAAAACTAAAAACAAGAATACATCCAATAATCAATTCTTTAAATAAATTATGCTATTTCTACTCTTATACCATCAGTAAAAAGAGTTATATATGTGCATATGTTACAAATGTTGGTATAAAAAGATTGCCAATATAGTAAATTGGTAAACTCACTTCTAACATCACTCTAAATTTTATTTACTTTTTAAAAACTTCATTTTTCAGTTGTGATTTATTTTTATTTTAATTATCATTCAATATATAATGTATGGACCTCTAATATGTAAGAGTATATAATCATATGGAAACAATAACAATAAAAATATATGTATAATTATAAATGTTCATGTATTGTTCACCCTGATTGCTTAACATGCTATTTTCAAATGTTGATTATGTGGCCATGTTATTTAAAATTGTGCCAAAAAAGGAGGCCAGCATCTTAGATATGCAAATTACATTAACTTACATTTAGAATTTGCTGAAATATATTTTATGCATATGATTTTTGATAAATGCTATCCTAAAAAAGCTGACTTAAGAGAGAAATAATTCTGCCCTCAAAAAGATCAGTTTAATTTAGAATCTGTAACAAATCTTTCTAAAATATCTTCTGCTGCAGAAGATTAAACAAAATACTAATTACTAATCACAGATGAGGAAAAGAATGTAAGAGGCCACCTTGTTCAAGTTCCAGCCTAAACCTACAATAAATAATGATCTGGCCTGATTTAAAGACTGCCAAAAACACAGTGATTTCACAACATTTCTTAGATGACTGATCATTTTAGTATTTAACCACTCCTTCCCTCAAGAAGTACTTTCTTTCTCACCTAATTTTTTTGCTTGTAGTTTCTCCTCCTCCTATCTCCATACCCTTCCCCTACCCATCTTTCTTTTCCTTCCCTTCTCTTTTCCTCCTCTTCCTCTTCTATGAGAGGATAGAAATTAAAACAAAAATGTCATTCTGCCTGAATTGATACATAGAAGGAATTTTTTAACTAAATTAAAAGAGGTATGTAAGATAGTAGATCCATTAAAAAGCAGAATCCAAAATGCTGACTACGAAGTTCAGCATTGTATCTGGCTGCACATAAAAATGATTACCTATTTTTTAGTGTCATATTTGAACAAAAGCATAAAAGCACAATATGGTAACCAACAATAAGGTTTTAAATTGTTCTATTCTAGTTTTTATCTTTACTTTCGGATCTGTATGTATTCTGTTCTAACCACATCACGTTTCTTGTTTCTCCCTCCTCCCTAACTCTTAATTTCTTATTCTGTTCTAACATATCTATTCTTTCCCTTGAGTTCCTTATTTGCTTGCTATTTATTTCTTCTCTGTTTGTCCCTAAGAGAGACAGTACCCTAAGGTTAGTTTAAGAAATTGTTACTAATGGATACCATGACCCAGTGACAGTTTTAGGCCATTTAACTTAGATTTTCTGTGCCTCTAGTTTCTTATTTTCTAAAATTTTGTATAATGACACTGACCTCCAGACCTCCTTAAGCAGGCTATGAAGCTAATTACTGCTCACAAGACATAAGACTATTGTTGTGGCTGATGACACAAATATTTTCCATCCATGGCTTTGCATTCTGTCATAGTATTTCCCTATATTCTAGAGTTTTTCTTTTTTTATGCTAATAAACAAAGTTATTCCTTGACATTTTAAAATGCATTATCTCACTTTGAGATTGGGTTTTCTCCAAAACAAACAAATAAAACTAAAGAGAGTCTTATATCCATGAAGGTTAGGGACCATTATTATAGAAAACCATTTTGTAAAGCAAAGGTTTTTCAGACCCAGGATTCACTTTTGTCTGCTGTATATGGCAACTACTGTTTGCGAGTCTGCTGATGTTATGATTGAGAGAAAAGAGATAAAGTATTATAATGAATGTTGGGTGTGGGCAACCTTGAAGGATTATGAGAGCTTTATTTTGAGCATTAGAAGGCAAACTGTTTGGGGTTCTAAGGTTTGCCACTGGAGTTCTTACTTTATTAGATTTGCCATACATAAAGTGAATTGCTTCCCTTGTGTTCAGGTTGGGAAATAGCTCTCTGTCTTATGTTTGATTGGCTTTTTCACAACTGTATTCCCAGCACCTGGAAGAGTACCTATGTCATAACTGTTGACTCATTTTGTTATTCTTATTCCATCTGACAGCTTTGCAAATATTGTAGCACTAGATTTCCATCATAAGCTATGCTAATTCTAGAAACAAGCAACAGAATTTGCTTGCGATGCCACATGGTAGCCATAAACATTCTTTATCTTGCTATATATAAAAAAAGGAAATTAAAAAAAATACTATCCAAAAATAAATTAGAGAATGAGATATAGCACCAAGATATCTTATTTAAAAGCAGCAAGAACAATTTCATAATGCATACTAGAACTCTTTGTTTTTTCATTATATCAGGTGATATATTTAACCATTATTTAGGAGACTATTTCTTACCTATTTCATCAAGAATCAAACTGATTATCCCAGGAGCAACTAAACTGCATAAGTTGAACTCTCTTATAGTGAACCTTTTCTTCTCGGAGTATAAATAAAACTATCACGTTAATGGTTCTTATTTTGAAGGTAAGCAAAGAAGAGAAAAGAAAAAAAAGAGTAACAGTAACTTCTACCAAAATGACAAAGACTAAATTTATTCATATTGTATGGCCCCAAGGTAATTAACGCAATATGATATATAAACATAAGCGGATTCGATTTAATTAGAAATTTACTTCTAATAAATATGCAACATAATTATATTATATGATTAACATTTTTAATTTAAATATTTCACTACTCACACACAATAGAGTGTATAAAGTTTCTGTTCTGTGCCTTAATATTATTTCTGCATGCTTTATTTATTCCATATTCTCAGAGATTTCTCTATTACTCTCAATCCATTGCCTTATTGCAGGATTTATTTTAACTACATCCATGGCAAAGACAAATTATTTAGCCACAGTATTCTAAGCAAATCTCTTTATTTCATTTTGTTACAGAGAATGCTTCTCAGTTTCTGGGTGTTTTCCTTTCAGTTAAAGAAGTCTAAGCCTAATAAATTTTAAACGTAATCTCACAATTCTTTAAGATCTAGTAAAAACAGATGAGAGAATGTTTTCCAGATAGGATCTTTAGACAATTTAAAGAATAATAGAAACCCGTTCAGCCAGCTAGTCATTTCAGATACTCTGAGCAAATAATTTTAGTAAAATGAGCAATCCAAAAATACATTATTCCACTGGGTCATTTAATGAGAATACCGCTTCAAGCCAGATGTCATGATGAGTTGGTGAAATGTAATACTGTGCTTGGGGACTTGACTAAATTTTGCTGGAGCCACAAAGTACATAACAATCTTGATAAGAAAAAATAGCAGATGAATGAAAGACCTCCAGATAAATGTAAAACATGTATACATACCACCAAAATACATTATACAAAAGGTCTTAAATCTTTCTTTGAAATTGTAGCAGTCAGTTTTACTTCTCCTTCAGGGATACAAAGGGCTATGTTGACAATGGCAGCCTTCATTAGGATGCAGAAGAAACACAGCAATCCTGGAATTCAAGTGTCGAAAATGTGGAGTTATGACATGGAAGAGCCTGGGTTCCTATATCACTGCTTTAAATATAGCCTCCTTCCTATCAGAAACCACTTTTGTACTTGACAGGCATGATAAATAAACATATCTGACCCGTTATCTATTCTGGGATTTGTTTCCTGTAGCAACTACCATGACCTTAATCCATCTAGCTAAAGAAAAATCCAACTTCCCCCACTCTGGGTATGACAGAAACATTGATTATTTTAAATTTTAAGTTTGAAGTAATTTTAACTTTAACATCATTGTACATGTTTGTAAAGCTTTTCAGTGTTCATATCTATGAGTTGCTTTTGATCTTTTAGTCATAGGTTTTGGATGCAGTGTCTTAAAGTCAGGGGCAGGAAGACTGTAGACATTTTTAACTTATACTAGTTTATCTCTTTCAAGAGTTTCAAAGATTTTCAATTTTCCTCACCCTGGAATCTCAAAATACTATTAATGCAAAAATACTGTATATTTTTCTTAGGTCTGAATTATGGTACCAAATTTGTTGTACATTGGACAATGCTACTATCAGGCATGAGGGTCTAAGTTTCAACATTGTGGCGAACTTGTATTATTGTCCTGCTTTTCAAAATACTATGCATCTCAGAGTGAATTTCTATTGTGTATCAAACATGAAAATCAGAAACATGTTATTAAAATAATATTCATCTCTGGCATTAAAAATAGTGAAAAACTGAAAAATGAATAGTAATAAAAATATGATATGAGAGTTCTGTTAATTATAATAAACTAATTTGGTGAACCCACTGTTATGTCAAGTCATGAGCAATTCCTTCCTATACCAAGTGCTTCAATGAAATACATTATTTAATACAACTCTATGACATAGGTGCTATTATCATTATTTGCATTTTACAGATAAAGATAAAGGTGTAGTAAAACAAAACTACTGGTTCAAAGTCCATGACAAGTTGTAAAACTTCAGCCCAACACTGTGTTCATCTCCGATCCTATATGCTTACCCATTGCACTCCACACCCTCAGAGTAGATAGATAATATTATAAAGTATTAGTCAACACATTTTAAATTTTTTTTCTCATTCAAGCCTTTATCTTGTGATCCTACCCTATTTTGGCTGCTTATATAAGATCACCATTGTGCCAAGCATTAGCAGAACCAGAGAACAACACTTAAATTCTTGATGTTAAAACTAAGAAAAAAAATGAACTCCAGGTAAATGAGAATTCAAAACTATATAGCTTCTCTGCCCATATCTTCTTGCCTCACAAAAAAAAAAATGAACTCCAGGTAAATGAGAATTCAAAACTATGTAGCTTCTCTGCCCTTATCCTCTTGCCTCACAAAAAAAATTCCTTGCTTTCTATGGCAGGGAAGGCAATCAGGCAATGGTTGGATGGGATGCATAGACAGGTGGGACGGAGTCAGACTCATTCAATCCATACACGTCCATACTCAGCTTGAGAAGCAGCCACTTGTCTCCTCATTTTACCAAGAATCAGGCATGACACTGAGAAGCAGAGGACTTAGAAGAATATTACAGCCAAGAGACAAGGACTGCACACTAATCATGGCATAAATTGTAGATTCAGGAAAGTATACAGAAACAAGAGTGAAGCAATCCAGAAAGGCATCACTCCAGGACCGCTGCCTCCTCCACTCAATGCCATGATTGTTCCTAAACTCTCAGGTTTTTTAGACCAGTCCAGGGAAGAAGGCAGGAGAAGGGATAAACCTGATTATTGAATCTAAAATGTAACTAGTTTGAAGAACCCAGAATTGAGTGGCACTACATGCTCTGCCTTCGGCTGCATAGAAATTCAAAATAGAAATTAAGCTGAGTTAGAAAAATATAGTTACAATATTTGCACATGAAAATATATAACCTGAGGTCCCCTATATAAAGAATATATTGTTCACATGTTTGTGTTATTAACATCTTGCTCACTTTTTTGCATGCTTTTACCCATAATTTCTTGCTCTTAGGAGCTAGATGAACCATCTTAAGAAATTGTAAACTCTGCAGAAAACATGTTGGAGAATAGCACAAGAAGGGAAGGGGAAAGACTGAAGTATTTAGTACTTAGTAGTTTCTTTAAAATGATTTCCTGAACTTAACTGCAAGATGGTAGAAGGTCCCATATTATCATTCTCCTTTTACTTAAAAATCCTCCCAAGGAAAGTGACTAGAAAATAGACACTAAATCTGGTACAATGTCTTCCTTTTTCTCTATAAATTAGTCATCCATCATATGTCTTATCTGAGACTCACCACTTATATTCCCAGGCAATTCCCTGGGTAGATAAATACTAGGGAGGTGTCAAACTGCTAGCACATGACTGTCCACAAAAGGAAACAAATTGTTACAATATGTGTGTATGCAATTTAGTGTCTCTATGAATCCATTTGAAAATAAAGGATAATTGATAGTTAACTATACTGTACAAAGAAAGAAGGGTGATTCACTTCTTTTTTAACAAAAAGTCAGACTCGCTCTTTGAAACTTTTGAATTTAATCACGCTAATAAAAAGAGCAAACATTTTTATCCTTCTCAGAGCTTTATTTAATTGATGTTAGTATTAAAATCGGTTGTCAAATATCCGTAAGTTTATTGCAATCTTCTGCACACTGTAAAGAGTTTGTAAAACTAAAAAAGTTTATAAATGATCTTACTCTGTAATTGCTTTTATATCTATGTTATTAAATTTCTTTGCTAAAAAAATTCTCTGGGAAATTTTTCAAGCTGCATAATGAACAGAGAGTATAAACTCTTATGGTTATTGCCATATCCACCTAGATATAACCACTCTCTTATCAGGAGAAAATCCTGCAAAATAGTTCCTAGAGGAGAAAAGGCACCCAATCCAAGGAAAAACTAGACCTTGCATAAACTGGTATTATAAGTAACACAGTGCTATCCCCAAAGAAGGCCTAAGCCATCTCCTTAGAACAACCCTGGATGAATAAATAACAAATGATTATGGTAGTAGAAAATGCCTGTGCTTTCTGCTAATGAAATTAAGAAGTTGAGACTAAACTACTTTATAAACTTGAAGAACTGTCTTTTATTAAGTGGATTATCTGCATTAATGCTTTTAGCTGCATTAATCTCCCTTATCTAAACCAAGCAAGTTTTAACAAATGAAAGCATGGCATGGTCTAGGTCAACTTTTATCTACAGTAACAGTAAGGTTTTTTTAAAATATTAAAAAGAAAGAAGACATTTACTCACCTCATCACATTGTTGGGCTGGGAAGCAAATCCTTTCTATTAAATCCCTAATAAGATAAGACTGATTATCTTGGCTTTAAAATATTTTGTAAAGGCTAACATATTGGTAGAGAAGAAAAATACTGATGACTAAAATATCAACTTGAGGAGGAAGCTTCTATAATCTGTTGATTTATAAGAACAGAAAACATGTATTTCTTTCTCTGCAAGGATAACCACAGATAAATCTATGCTTAGGTTTTTTTTATATCCTATAAATTATTGTATTATCACTTAAAATAAGAAGAAACATACAAATATTTTACATTTGTAAACTTAATAAGTAGTTGATAAAAGAAAATATTTTGATAAAAAAAGTAAACCATCTTGGGTTCAAGAGAGGCATCTGATCAACTTCAATATGATAAAAATGATTTTCATAAAACACAGAAAATAGAAATCTATTTCCTTAAGCTACTAAAAATGTACATTCCAAAAACTTACAGAAATCCAACCTTAAATAAGAAATCTTTAAAGCATTTTCTTTTAAATCATGGATAAGACCAGAGCACCACGCACTTATTGTTTTCACTCAACATCATAGAAGACGTCCTATCAAATTTAAAACAAAGAAAAAAAAGTGCAGTGTATGAGAATCAGAAAAAAACAATTTGACATTTTTTTGTTGATAATAGAATTGTCTAGCTAGAAAACATAAAGCAATGTACAGACAAATTGTTAGAATTCATAAGAGAGTTCAACCAAGTGATAGATCCAAAACCAATGTACACAGCCTAGCACCAAGCCTCTATATAGAAAAATTTTAGGTCAATGCTATTAATCATCTATTCCTGGCAGCAAATTACTCAAAATTCAGCGGCTTTAAAAGTAGCATTATTTATCTCATAGATCCTACAAGTTAGGAATCAAATATGGCTTGGCACTCTGGTCTCAGACAAAGGTTGTAATCAAGATGAGCTACTAAGGGCTCAACTAGAAGACAATCTGCTTCCAAGTTCACTCAGGTGGTTATTGGCAGGACCCAGACACTCACTGACTGTTGGTTAGAGGCCTCCCTTGAGTCCTCCCCTGGAAGCCTCTAATAGACTTCATTGGGATGATGATGCTAGAGAGCCAGAGAGAGTACAAGCAGGAGCTAGACAAATCTTCATTTTTTTAAGATGAAAATCAACATTCATTCTTTATTTTTAAAACTCCCTTACTAAATTAGGGGAAAAAAACTTTATAACATGATAAGATATATCTTCCGACAACACCCAGCATTATTATTCTTTTTTAAAAATTATGTCAGTTTTTCAGAACCTAATCTTGAAAATGGCATTGCACAACTTTGCCATATCCATTGATTAGAAGCAAGTCCAGCACTCATACAAGGGGAAGGGAATTGCACAAGGGCATGAATACTGGGAGGCAGGTACCATTGCCAGCCATTTTAGAAGAAGCCAACCACAACTAGATAGAGACAAAAAGCAATCCTTTGACTTTCTTAATTTTCCTTGGGGCCTAGGAATGGCCCTGCAGTTAAATATGAAATCCTCTTCATTTTGTTAGGCTTTTACTTGTGGTGGTCATGATCCCAGGTTCATCCAGAGAAGGCTCAGTTTATACTTATTGTTCAGTATTCCATCTACTTAGCGCCACCTTTCATTCTAAAGGAGTCCAGGTTAGACAATAAATTAAATGGTCACCCTAGAACTTAGTACTTAACTAGGTCCCTCACCTATGTAAAATTTATTAGATCATAAACAAAAGTATAGAAGTCTCCAATAATAGATGAGGAATGCATTCCTATAAAGCCAGCAAGCTCTACGAACAAGAGTATGGTATTTACTTATGTAATTTATGTTCCCTCAGTGCCCATAGGCAGCTGTCATACAAGGGACAGAGAGACCTTTGGCTACCTTACTTAACAACTGATCAATAAGTTATTAACTCCTCAGTTCCCTTAAAATGAAAAACTATTACATTGACAGACCACAGGAGATTTAATTCCCTGTAAGCAAACTTTCAAAGAATTTTCCCTAATACTTATACCTCAATCAAATTTCTCACACGTAATGAATACCTACAAGTCATTAAATATCTTCAGTTCAGTTGTGGTAGCACTGATGAGAACAATAAGAAATAAATTATATGATTTCTGGCTTGAATATGTCCTGGTATATTTTATAAAGAAAGGACTCAAAGAAGTTAACCAAAAGTAGTGTAAATTAAATGATCCACAGCAAATCCGTGTTAGAGGTAGTAAGTAATTCAAAAATTAAAAAGGTGAAAATATCTACTAATAACTGGACTACTTAAAGATGGTTTTGCAGAAGTGAGATTTTATTTAGGTCTAAAAAATAGGTCAAGCCGGGCTCGGTGGCTCAGCCTGTAATCCCGCGCCTTGGGAAGCTGAGGTGAGTCGATTGCCTGAGCCCGCGGGTTCGAGACCCGCCTGGGCAGGCGAAACCTCATCTCTACAATAAATCAAAAAAATTAGCCGGGCGTGGTAGCGCACGCCTGTAGTTCCGGCTCCTCGGAAGGCTGAGGTGGAAGGATCGCCGGAGCCCAGCAGGTCGAGACTTCCGGCCACCGCACTCCAGTCTGGGCGACAGAGTGAGACGCCAACTCAAAAAAAAAAAAAAAAAAAATAGGTCATATTTGAGGAGGAGTAGAGAGAAAAAAAGCTTCAAATAAGGCCATGAGTATACACAGAGCACAGAGATGGGAAAGCCAAAGAATGGGCCCCATAATGAAGTAAAGAAGATGTGATCAGGTTGAAAATGCAGATTAGAGAATAGTGCAAAGAGCTTCAAAAATGATGCAAGGGATCAAATAGAATCAAAATGGCAACTTTTAGATTAACCTAACTAAATTAGATAGGATGAATTAGAAGAGAAAAGATCAGAAATAGACCAGTCAGTCTTGACATATAAACTCTCGTATGTGCACATGCCATGGTCACAATGAAATTACAAAAAAAAAAATGACAAATGCACACAATATGAAAAAGTACTGGCAGAACATGGTAACTAATTGGTCTTGGAATTTAAACAAGAAGAATGAACTAAAAACAACTCCAAGATCAAGACTGGGTGACTAAAAGCGAACAGTGTCCTGGTAATTAATGCAAGTATTCAAGTTGAGACATATGTAGGAAAATGAGTATATTATTTCTGGTTTTTCTTGGAATGCACTGCCTTCTCAGTGTATTTCTTTAACTTTGATAGAGATGTGAGTCTAATGAATATTTTCTCTCTCATAATATAAAATTTGCTTGCATTAAAAAAGCTGTTCTTCCATAAGAGAAAACTGGGCAATTATGCTTATAATTTTCACTCTAACCAATGTCAGGGAGATTATCAGAAAGAATTGTAGCAAAATGTAGAGATGGAAATATTTGCTGCTCACTCCAAGTCAACCAAACCCAAATATGGCAAGATCCTCTGATCTTTCAAGAGAAAGCAGAAAACTAATTTTATAAATATTATCTCTCTCAGACTTCTTTTTCCCTTGTCTACCTAAAAGTCATAAATTTGACTTATTATTTTATTTATTCATCTAGCACTTCTTTCTTGTCAAGAAATACTTGTTCTTTTCGTTCTTTATTAGACTCACTCAAGTACAGTAAAATTAAACCTAGAGAGATATAGAGATGAATGGAAAACTTTAGGAGAGTTATGATGTGCATTTAAAAAATGTAGCAAAGCGATTGACTTCTAAAACTTAAATATACACAGAAAGGGCAATAATATCCAGGAAAATATTTTGTTTAACAATCGCTAAGGCTTCTAAAACTACTTATGCATCATGAGTCACATTTGAAAGTATACAAATATAACACTAATACAAGAATGTTTTTAAATTTATAAAACTGCCAAGATATAAGGTGCCTACTATAAACAAAATGAGGAGAATCTCCCCATGGGGAATATGGAACAACGTAGCTCTGGATGTTAAACAGCCTTCCTCATACCAACACAGTTGCGCAGAGTTGGGCATGGAGACCTCTCATAGTTTCCCCCAAGAGCTTTTACAAAAGACATGATTTACTCATATGGATCAATGCTAGACTCTTTTTATGTCATGCCACAGATAATACATGAAATGAATCAACTTACTTTTTTTTTTAATCCCCCTCAGCTTGCCGGATGATATTGTGCACTCCACCACTTCTACTCCTAGAGACTGTGGGCATAGATATCTAGCAAAGTTGACAAGCATTTAGTCTACTCTTTGAGGTTAACAAATAAAGGTCCGGCTTAGGCAAATAGAAAAATGTCTTACAGCCAGTGTTTATACTCCAAACAATGGTCTGAGGCCATGTGTTCAGATACATGCTCACTTAAAACAACCCCACCAGGGTGTAGAGCTCTTGTGCTGGCCAACGCTTTACTGGAGCAATCATACTTAAGCTTCAGGACAGCTTTTACGAGGTAGACACTATTAACATTCTGGTTTGAAGGCCAGGAAGCCAAGGCTTAGAGAAATTAGGTGATTTGCCTCAGGTAGCACAGTTAGCAAGGAAGGGGACCAGGTGTCCGCTCAACTTATATTTAATGACTGAAGCTTTTCTTGTTTTATGATGGTAAGAATGATATTTATCTCTACTCTTTTAAGTAAATGTAATATAGTCTTAAAATTGCTAAGATTTGTTTTTTGAGTTCTATGTCTTTAAATGTGTATTTTTAATATATTATTTGTATTCTTTATCATCCCAACTCTCTTATATCTAACATTGTGGTTCACCAGTGATCCCTCATATGTTAATGGTGTTAACTTTTATAATCTTTTCTTTAATCTTCACTTTTTCACTGCTTTTTCCCAAGTACATTAAAAAGACCCTGATGCATAGTAGGAGCAATAAATGGACCCATGAATATTACCTCTAAGGGTAAACTTAGGCCAAGAATGTCTCCTTTTTTCCTTATTTAATTTAGCAATATTCCACTTTTATCAATTTGACTTTTAAAATTCATATCCTTTATGGAATATTTTCAGTCTAAAAAAGTGATAGTATTTATTTATATATCTTAAACCACAAAAGTTTAGGGCTTCAGAGAAGTTAACTTAAGATAGTCTTAAACTTTTTAACTTGACTATAGTAAAAGTTGTATATACTATTTATTCAAACACGTAATAATCTGTATTTTCTTTATTTGCTTATATTATTTTATTTGACATAAAAGAATCCCCCAAAGACAGTAGCAATCATTTATAATAATTGCATTAATCCCTATGTAGACAACAGACTATCCCCTACACACTATATTCTGTTTTAAAAACATGTTAAAAATCAAAGATGCAATTGTCTACCAACAGATTTTCTTATATGAAAGTTTCTATACTAAGAAAGGTGAAGTGTCACAAAATGATTATTCAACATTTTTCCACTCTTCTTATAATAAATATACAGAATTTACACTTTTTAAAATTTGTTTGCTGCTGATTTTTCTTTAGATGGAATAAATAAATTAGATTGAGGCTAAACTTTCCTCAGTAATAGACATTACTAATGATGTCTACCTAAGCCTCAGTTATATTAGCTTATGAGACTTAGTCTTCTAAAAGTTACAATTATTCACTTTATTTAACATACATATATAAAATTAAAAATCTGAACAAAAACTAAGTGAAGAAGGACAATGATAGGCTGAATGAATGCAGTATAAATAGGAATCAACTTGTGAGGAATAATCAATCAATAGCTTTGGTTTTCTTTATCTTTTGGTCTTTTTTTCCTGAGGAATTTGTACTGGTTTTAATATGCTACAATAACAATTTGTACAAAAATGCTCATTTTAAAAAGAGGTGCCTTGCCACCATCCTGAAAACTGGCCAGGAAAGTACTCCAGATTGCTCACCACAGAGCAACAGACCCAATCTCTGTGACCAGTGGATTAACTACTCAGGGGTTGATTGTGACCTAGAGGGAATATTCTGAGAGCACAAACTCTGGAGAGACAGGACAAGTGGCCGAGTCTCAGGAACTCCACCCCTACCCTGAGTCAGCAGTGGGACAAGGGGTGTGACCAGAAAAGGATGAAGAAAATCCCCAAAGAGATCAGCACTCCCTGTCCTCCATCTCACTCAACTCTCAAAACCAGAAGAGACAGCAAAGCTTCCTACGCACAGACTATTTCAAAATATAACAAATTCAGAGCCCTGATCAGGGAAGAATAGAGGGCTAAACAAATATCAGAAGTGAAAAACTCTCCCAGTACCACTGAATAATGGAGCTAAAGAGGAAAAAAAAAAAGGTCTTCCACAAATGAGGAAGAGTCAATGAAAGACCACAGGTAATTCCAGTGTAGCAAAGAGAAAATGCCTGAAAAACCAGACCTCAGAGCCCAAACAATGGAGGTCAACAACAACTGGCCACAAAATACA
>CAUYQG010267372.1:0-15712 GCA_963574415.1 Tarsius wallacei
AGCTGAGGCGGAAGGATCGCTGGAGTCCAGCAGGTCGAGGCTGCGGTGGCTGGGAGTGGCCACTGCACTCCAGTCTGGGCGACAGAGTGAGACTCCGACTCAAAAAAAAAAAAAAAAAAAAAAAATTAGCCGGGCATGGTAGCGTGCGCCTGTAGTTCCAGCTACTTGGAAGGCTGAGGTGGAAGGATTGCCAGAGCCCAGCAGGTTGAGGCTGCGGTGGCTGGGAGCGGCCACTGCACTCCAATCTGGGCGAGAGTGAGACTCCAACTCAAAAAAAAAAAAAAAAAAAAAGAGACTAGAAAAAAGTCTCCAAGAAATTTTGGATTATGTAAAACATTCAAGCCTAAGAATCATAGGTATTCCTGAGGAAGAAGAAAAAGCAACAGGTTTGAAAAACCTATTTGAGAGAATAATGGAGGAAAACTTCCCTGGCCTTGCCAGAGATCCAAACATCCAGATACAATAAGCCCAAAGAACCCCAAGAAGATTCATTATAAAAAGTCACCCCAAGGCATATAATCATCCAGCTATTGAAAGTTAATATGAAGGAAAGAATTTCAAGAGAAGTAAGACAAAAGCACCAAATAACTTACAAAGGTAAACCTATCAGACTAACAGTAGATTTCACATAAGAAACCCTCAAGCCAGAAGGGAATGGGGATCCATCTTCAATCTTCTCAAACAGGGTAACTGTCAGCCAAGGATTTTATATCCTGCAAAACTAAGTTTCATAAATGAAGAAGAAATGATGTCCTTCATAGACAAGCAAACACTGAAGGAATTTGTCTCCACTAAACCAACTCTATAAGAAATATTTAAAGTAGTCCCAACTATTGAAACAAAAGGTTGAAATATACCAGTAGAAAAACACGAGAACTCATTAAGTTCACAGGCCTTATGGAACACCAACACAATAGAGAAAATAAATAAACAAAGCAACAGATAACAACCAGTATGGTGAATAGAATAGTACCTTACATATCATTATTACTACTGAAAGTAAATGGTCTCAATGCCCCACTAAAAAGATATAGACTGACAGAATGGATTAAAAAACACAACCCAAATATTTGCTGCCTTCAAGAGACCCACTTACCTCACAAAGACTCCTACAGACTCAAGGTAAAGGGGTAGGGGAAAATATCCCATGCAAATGGAAATGAAAAATGAGCAGGAGTAGCCATTCTCATATCAGATAAAACAGACTTTAAATTAACAACAGTAAATAAATAAAGGCAGAGATGGCTATTATATGATGATAAAGGGATCTATCCAATAAGAAGACATTAGCAATTTCAAATATATATGTGCCTAATACTAGAGCCCCCAGCTTTATAAAACCAATTCTACTAGACTTAAAAAAAAAAAAAAAACATAGACAGCAATACAATAATAGTAGGAGACTTCAACACTCCACTGATAGCAAGAGACAGATCATCAGGGCAGAAAGTCAACAAAGAAACATTGGAATTAAACAGGACTCTAGAGGAAATGGAACTAACAGACATCATCTATAGAACATTCCATCCCAAAACTACAGGATACATATTTTTCTCATCAGCACATGGAATATTCTCCAAGATAAATCATATGACAGATCACAAATCAAGTCTCAATAAATTCAAAAAAATCAAAATCATATCACCATCTCAGACCACAGTGGAATAAAACTAGAACTTAACTCCACGAAGAACTAGCAGAACCAAACAAATATGTAGAAGTTAAACAATTTGCTCCTAAATGATCCTTGGGTCAACAATGAAATCAATATGGAAATTTGAGAATTCCTTAAAATTAATGACAACAATGAAACAAGTTATCAAAACCTCTGGGACATAGCCAAAGCTGTGATCAGAGGAAAATGTATAACACTTAAGGTCCACATTAATAAGACTGAAAGATCACATATCAACAACCTAACATCACACCTCAAGGAACTATAAAAACCTGAACAAGCCAAACCCAAAGCTAGCAGAAGAAAAGAAATAACAAAGATGGAGCAGAATTAAATGAAATTGAAATTTTAAAAAAATACAAAGGACCAATGAAACAAAAATTTAGTTCTTTGAAAAGATAAACAAAATTGATAGACCACTAGCTAGAGTAATTAAGAAATGAAGAAAGAAGATTCAAATTAGCTCAATCACAAATGAAAAAGGAGACATTATAACTGATTAGACAGAAATTCAAAAGATCATTCAAGACCATTATGAACACTTCTATGCAAACAAGCTAGATAATCTGAGAAAATAAACTCTTGGAAGCATACAACCTTCCAACCTTGAATCAGGAAGAAACAGAAACGCTGAACAGATTATTAATGAGTTGCAAGACTGAAACAGAATTAGAAATCTCCCAACAACAACAACAAAAAAGTCCAGGATCTGATGAAACCACAGCTGAATTCTATCAAACTTTTAAGGAAGGACTGGTACCAACTTTACTGAAGCTATTCCACAATACAACTTTACTGAAGCTATTCCACAATATTGAAGAGGATGGAATCCACCCTAACTCTCCCTATGAGGCCAGTATCACTCTGGTATCACTCTGATACCAGAGCCAAGAAATCATACAACAAAAAAAGAAAACTACAGACTAACATTCCTTATGAACATAAACACAAAAATCCTCAACAATATATTAGCAAACTGAATCCAATAGCACATAGAAAGAAAGAAAAAAAAGTACACCACAACCAAGTGAGTTTTATCCTAGGGATGCAAGGGTGGCTCAGCATATGCAAGTCAATAAACATGTTCTACTACATAAATAGAATTAAAACCAAAAATCATATGTTAATTTCAGGAGATACAGAAAAAGCATTGGATAAAATCCAGCATTTCTTCATGATAAAAAAAAACCCCCAGCAAAACAGGCATAGAGGGAACATTCTTCAAAATAATAAAAGCTATATATGACATACCCACAGCCAATGTCATCCTAAATGGAGAAAGGTTTAACACATTCCCCCTCAGAACTGGAACAAGGCAAGGATGCCCACTTTCACCACTACTATTCAACATAGTACTAGAAGTCCTAACCAGAGCAATCAAGGAAGAAAAAGAAAGAAAGGGTATCCAAATTGGAAAAGAAGAAATCAAATTATCTCTGTATGCTGACAATATGATCTTATCCCTAGAGAACCCTAAAGACTCCTCCACAAGGTTCCTGGACTTGATAAATAAATTTGGAAAAGTTTCAGTATACAAAAATCAACACACACAAATCAGTAACACTGCCATACACCAATAGCAACCAAGCTGAGAAACAAGTCAATAACTCAATTCCATTTACAATAGCAGCCAAAAAGCTAAAACTCCTAGGAATATATTTAACCAAAGAGGTGAACGATCTCTATGAGGAGAACTACAGGACACTGATGTAAGAAACTGTAGGCCAGGCTCGGTGGCTCAGCCTGTAATCCCAGCACTTTGGGAGGCCGAGGAGAGTGGATTGCCTGAACCCACGGGTTCGAGTCCAGCCTGGCAATTTGGCGAGACTTTGTCTCTACAATAATTAAAAAATTAGCCGGGTGTAGTAGCACACACCTGTAGTTCTGGCTACTTAGAAGGCTGAGGTGAAAGGATCGCTGGAGCCCAGCAGGTCAACGCTGGGGTGGCCGTGAGTATGCCACTGCACCCCAGCCTGGGCGACAGAGTGAGACTCCAACTAAAAAAAAAAAAAAAAAATTATAGAGGACATAAACAAATGCAGAAACATCCCATGCTCATGGATTAGAAGAATCAATATTATTAAAATGACCATATTACCCTACAGATTCATTGCAAACCCTATCAAGCTACCAACATCATTTTTGACACAATTAGAAAAAAAAAAAATCCTAAAATTATATGGAACCAAAAAAGAGCCAGAATAGCTAAGGCAATTCTAAGTAAAACAAACAAAGCTGGAGGCATCAAATTACCTGACTACAAATTATATTAGAAGGCTGTAGTAACCAAAACAGCATGGTACTGTTATGAGAGCAGACATGCAGAAGAACGGAACAGAATAAAGAATCCAGAAATAAACCCAAATTTCTACACCCAACTGATCTTTGACAAAGCAGACAAAAACATGCACTGGGGAAAAGACACCCTATTCAACAAATGGTGCTGGGAAATTGGATCGCTACATGCAGAAAAAATGAAATTTAATTTCTCTCTCTCCCCATATACAAGAATTAACTCAAGATGGATTAAAGATTTAGACAACAAACTTGAAACCATAAAAATCCTAGAAGAAAACCTAGGAAAAACTCTTATGAATGTCGGACTAGGCAAAAATATTGTGGCTAAAACCCCAAAAGCAAATGCAACTAAAACAAAAATAAATAAGTGAGACTTAAAAAGCATCTGCATAGCAAAAGAAACAATCAACAGAGCAAATAGACAAACTACAGAAAGGAAAAAGATATTTACAAACTACACAGTATCAGACAAATAACTAATACCAGAATCTACAAAGAACTCAAACAAGATAAAAAGCAAATAACCCCATTAAAAAGTGGGCAAACAACATGAAGAGACATCTCTCAAAAGAAGATATACAAATGGACGACAAACATATGAAAAAAAATGCACAACAGCACTCAAAATCAGGGAAATGCAAATTAAAACCACAATGATATACCACTGTACACCAGTCAGAATGGCCATTTTTAAAAAATAAAAACAATAGATGCTGTCTCAGATGTGAAGAAAAGGGAACATTTAAACACTGTTGGTGGGAGTGTAAATTAGTACAACCTCTATGGAAAGCGATATGGATATTATTCAAAGAACTAAAAATAGATCTACCATTTGATCAGCAACACTAAGGAAAAGAGGTCGTTATATAACAAAGACACCTGCACCCATATGGTCATCCCAGCACAATTCACAATTGCAAGATGTGGAGTCAACATAAATGCCCATCAACTGATCAGTAGGCAATGGAAATGTGGTATATATACAACATGGAATACTAAGCATCCATTCAAAAGAATGAAATCATGTCCTTTGCAGCCGCATGGATGGAGCTGGAGATCATCATCCTAACTAAACTGACTCAGAAACTAAAGACCAAACACCACGTGTCCTCATTCATATGTGGGAGCTAAATGGTCACAAAGATAGAAATAGCAGGCACTGTAACACCAGTAAGTGGGGAGGTGGCAGAGGAGTTAGAGTTCAGAAACTACCTACAGGGCATAATGTTCACTATCTAGGAATGGGCCATTTGAAACCCAGTCCCCACCTCTACACAATATGTCCATGAAACGAATACGCATGTGATCTCCCTGAATCAAAATTTAAAATAAATCAATGATTTAAATATGTAAAGCACTAAAGAAAGTTTGCAAACTAAAGAAAAATCATCACCCTTATCCTTGCCACCCCTTAAGACAAGGATCATCTGTAAAATCCCATGTAGTCTTGTTTTTTCATGTGTATAAAGCCCATTATTTTCTATCAATAGGAATCTATTATATGCTCCCTTTTTTTCACTTAAAATGTTTCTTGGAGAGAGTTTCATATTGGTATGTAGAGCTTTCTCATTCTTTCTAACAGCTACATGTTATGCCAATGTATAGATGTAGCATAATTTATTAACCCAATCCTACAGAATACAAAATCGCTTGTTTGTAATTTTTGCTATGGCAAATAATGCTGCAACAAACATTCTAGTACTTAAATCTTTATGTTGATATGCAAGATATCGGTGGGATAAAATCCTAGCAGGGAATCTTCTTGAGGTTTTATATAGTTAAAGTCACCATGTCTATTCAACTTTACAGCCTGGAAATCTCACGTCGGATATTACACACAGTAAACATTTTCTGCGTTGCTATATGACTTCCAAGATCAAAGTGTTTAGTGCTTTATTATTTCTTATTAAGGGGATACACGCAACCTTTCCTCTATTGTCAGACCGTTCAACCGCTTCTAATTCCTTGCTTCCAGAAAGAGCGTGGTAACCATCCACGTGCCCGCGTCCTGCTCTACGCTCTCCTGGGGCCCTCCGCTCGCTGCATTTCTCTTCACAGGGAGCGGCACCCCCCTTGTGGAGCATGCTCCGGGTCCCCACGACCCTGGAATTCCCTAAATGGTCCCAAGCCCAGTTCCTGGGCCTGTGCGGGCCTCTTCCCTGGGTGTCACCGGCGGCTGCTTGGGGAGGCGGAGGGATGTGCAGCCAGGTCTGCCAGCCGCCTCAACGCGCATGCGCCCCCGTCAGCAGGCCGTGAGCCGGGCAGGAGAAGCGGGGAGCGATCCTTGGGCCTCCGTGTATACGGTATTGCTTAATCAAGAAAACAAAGAATACTGCCTCGCTCTGGAAAACAGTAAATGTGAACATTACCGTCTTCACTGCCAAGCTGAGAAAAGGAATAATACAAAACAATTCATTTGGGAGTATTAAAATGTACTCAACAAAAGCCAAATATTAATCCAGATTCTAAATAACCAGTTCTTGTAAACTTTAGAATAACAACATTTTTTTTTCTTTTCCCTCAAATGGTTTCACCAAATGGAAGAATAAATACACACATATTCCATTCCAGATAAAATTAACCTGTGGTTTTCCCAAAGTTCAAGCTTAGGCTAATTAGTAAAAGGGGGCCAGAACAGACGGTGATAACCAGCCCATTGGAAAAAGACGTGCATGATTAAGCTAGCAGATGGCCACTTGCAATTTAATGAACAGACACTCTTTGATTTGAATAGATGGCCCAACTAGGGAAGGTCTTTAGCTTAAGCTCTTCCTTTGAGAATGTTGGATGGCTGGACTCCAGTGATTTGTTCAGGCTAGAGCCCTTCTCCTCCCAGAAGTAACTTCTATATTTCACAAAAAGCCTAATGTTTATAGCAAGCAAACATAGACAAGGGGCCCATACTCCTTCAAAAGGCATGCTAACATACTCTTTACTTCCTGTCTCAGGAAGGCAGAGTGGAAGAGAAAAAGCACTTTTTCATCTTCCAAAGACCTTATTTGAAAAAGATTAGGCGAATCTATACTCTACTTAAATCATTTTTGATACCTATCTCAAATTTTTGCAGTCTTGTGTTTGCAAAAATTTGTTGACAGCCATGTGAAGAAGATAGAATCAGGCTGCAGGACAAGGCCAATGGGTGAACTCAGGAAAGAGAAACGGCACTGGTTTAAGAAGGTGCCAAAAACATGCTTCTATGTACATCTCTATTTTACTTAAAATGAGCACATTCCATAAAACTCGTGATCAGCTCTAAAAGGCCCTAGTGTGAACTGTCCATCCAAATTTTTTTTAAGTTTCTGTTTATTAAACTGTGATTGACTGTCATATATCATAGAAAAAAATCTCAAACAAAGCCATAGATATTTCTGAAAAGGTATAAGTAGAATATATACATCTTTAAGTGTTTTCCTTTTCATGAAAACATCTACAAAAACAAGGCAAAGCAACAGATGTGGGAAGAGAGGATTATGGTTCAGTCCAGCTAGGAGTTTTTCAAGAAGCTGCAGCTCAAAAAGTATTTAAATAAATAAAACTGGCGGTTTTTAATGTCATCCTAAGGTTACTGCCATGATCTCTTGGGTTTTGTTTTTGTTTTTTGCTTTCTTTTTATAGCTTAAATATATATATATATATGATTCTCTGTATTAATTCCTCTTAAAAAACAAAATTGTCCTAACGACTTCTCCCAGATTCAATATCCTTTTCATTCACAGCAAGCTCTAAATTGAAGACTTACAAATTAAAATTCTAACATTTTTTTCCCCCCCAAATAACTTCACAAACATGTTAAACAGGAAAAGGAAGTTAGAGTTAGGAATTGGGAGGCTATAAGAATTTTTCTTTCCTAAAGGATTGGATATGACTGCCAACAATTCCGTGGTTTTAGCTGCTTTCAAAAACAAGGAATGTGATAATAGCTCCTGGGTGGATTAATTTTGGCTGGACTTGATTAAATCTAAGCTTAAAACTTACAGAGAACAGCTTGGGCTGCATTTTTTTTTTAAGAAACAGAATTGCATTTTATTTTACTGTGTCCCTGCCAGATCTGAGGCCTTTTGGGAGTCTGGCACTAGATTAGACACTAACAAAGCGAGCTATAATACCCTGGGTAATGGGAGTTACATAACTCCAATCAACACTGATGTATGTGTATCTCACTAAAGCCAGCACGTGTAATTTTGGAAAGGACTCTTAAATGATTTTAAGGTCCTTTCCTTTCACAAAGGGTTGTCTTATTAAGCTCTCAGAAATAATCAGTCCAAAATAGAATGGGTGGCAGACACTGGGCACACTCAGCTGGCATTTTTGTCTGTGTTCTACTGTCTTTTCCTTTAGATAAACAAATCATTTTACATTCCTTAGAAATGCATCTAGATTTTGCATCCAATATCTTAAACTATGTTCTTGACATTTTTCTGGTTATTTTAGGATATATGCCTTCAATACCACTGGTGAGAAGTCTGGAACACTTGAAAAAAAAATCAATGATATGTTAGAGAGATTCTTGAATCTTTGTTTTCCAAATTTGAATACAAATAATATTAAATGTTAACAACTGCTCCATGCGTTTTTGGTCCCATGACAAGATGGAATAAATACATTTCTCCCCATTCCTTCTACTAAGTACGGCTAAAATATCTGGATATTATATTTTAAATACACATAAAAAGATTTTCTGCTAACAGACCTTCCCGAAAAGAGTGGCTCAAATAAGTTTTTTTTTTTAAACAACAGAAATGATAATAGAAGCCACCTTGGAACATCAGGAAGTAAGAAAGAACAAAAAAATAAATAAAAATTTGATTAAATATAATAGATGTTCCTTAATTTCTTGAGTTTTCCAGATTGTGTTTAATGATTGAAGCAAAAGAAATTATAACATTGTTTAGTGTGGTTCTTAATATATGCAGAGGAAATTTTAAGATAGTTACATTATAAATGGAGGAAAAAGGACTTAAAAGGTGGTAAGGTTTCTATGCTTTATTTGAACTGGTAAATGTCAATATCAGTAGATTGCAGTAAGTTGTATATGTGTAATATAACACCTAGAGTACCCACTAAGAAAACTATATGAAGACATACAATCAAAACATCATAGATACATTAAAATGAAATTCTAAAAAATGTTTAAGGCCAGGCACGGTGGCTCATACTTGTAATCACGATACTTTGAGAGGCTGAGACAAGAGGATACTTTGAGGCCAGGGGTTTGAGACCAGCCTGGGCACCAAAGTAGACCCTGTCTCTCTAAAATTAAAAATTAAAAAAATTTTAAAAAGCCAAGTTCAGTGGCTCATGCCTGTAATCCCAGCACTTTGGGAGGCAGAGGTGAGATGATTACCTGGGTCCAGGAGTTCGAGACCAGCCTGGGCAACATGGTGACACCTCATCTCTACAATAAATCGAACAATTAGCCAGGTGTGGTGGTGTGCACCTATAGTCCCAGCTACTCGGGAGGCTGAGGTGGAAGGATCACCTGAGCCCAGCAAGTCAAGGCTGCAGTAGCTGTGATGGTGCCACTCCACTCCAGTCTGGGCAACAGAATGAGACACCAACTCAAAAAAAAAAAAGAAAAATTAGCCAGCATGCCTGTAGTCCTTGGGAGTACTTGAGAGTACTTGAGAGGCCAAGGCAGGAGGATCACTTGACCTCAGGAGTTCGAGGCTACAATGAGCCATGATTACACTCCAGCATAGGTGACAGAGTGAGACTCTATCTCAAAAGAAAACAAAATTTTAGTAACTCACGAAAAGGCAAAACACAAAAATAGAGGAAAGAATTGCCTTAGCAAAAAAAAAAAAAAAGAGGAAACAAGCAGAAAATAAAAATAAAATGGAATACCTAAACCTTAATATAACAGTAATTACATTAAATAAAAACAGTCTAAGTTTACCAATTAACGACCCATTTTTATGGTGTCTACAACAAACTGCACACATCTTGGATGGTGCTAAGAGGATTATGCTGGGTGGAAAAAAAAAACACCTCAAAAGATCACATGATGTATGATTCCACTTATGTAACATTCTCAAAATGACAAAATTATAAATATGGAGAACAGATTAGTGGCTGCCAGGGGCTGGGGATAATGGGGCTGGAGGGTAGGACTATAAAGGGATAACATGAGAGAGTGCTTTATGGTGACAAATAATTCTTTATCTCAATTGCAGTGGTGGTTACACAAATCTTCATTGTTATAAAATGACACAGGACTGTACACACACACATTGAACCAATGTCAATTTTCTAGTTTTAATGCCTTTTGTCCCAATTGTTTTATTATGGGAAAATACATATAACAAACATTGTATTATCTTCACCAATTTTAAATATACAGTTCAATGGTATTAAGTACATTCAGTGTTGTGCAACCATCATCTCCATAACGCTCTTCATCTTGTAAAATGGAATCTCTATACCCATTAAGCAATAACACCCCATTAAGTAACTCCTCCCTCCCCTGAGCCGCTGGCATCCACTGGCATCCACCATTCTACTTTCTGTCTCTATAAATCTGACTACCTTAAGTACCTCATATAAGTAGAATCATATGGTGTTTGTCTTTTTGTGACTGGTTTGTTCCACTAAGCATGATGCTCATAAGTTTTATCTGTGTTGTAGTGTCTGTCAGAATACCCTTTCATTTGAAGACTGAATAATATTCCATTGTGGGTATGTATCATATTTTTCTTATCCATTCATACATGATGGACATTTGGGTTGCTTTCATGTTTTAGCTATTGTGACTAATACTGCTATGAACATGGGCTTAGAAATCTCTTCAAGATTCTGTTTCAATTCTTTTAGATATACACCCAGAAGTGGAATTGCAGGATCACATGGCAATTCTATTTTCAATTTTTTGAGAAATCACCATACTGCTTTCCACAGCAGTGGTACCATTTTATATTATCACCAACGGCGCACAAGCATTCCAATTTTTCCGTGTCCTCACAACACTTGTTATTTTATTTTGTTTGTTTGTTACAGCAGCTATCCTAATGGATATGAGATGGTATCTCATATATTTTAAATGTGCATTTCCCTAATGATTAGCAACATCGATCTTCTTTTAATGTAATTGTTTATTGGCCATTTGTACATCTTCTTTGGAGAAATGTCTGTTCAAATCTTGTCCACTTTGAATTGGGTTAGTTGCTGGTAGTGGTAAGTTTTAGGAGTTCTCTGCTTATTCTGGATATGTATATCTTATCAGATATGTGATTTGCAAATATTTTCTCCCATTCTGTAGGTTGCCTTTAATTTTTTTTCTTTTTTAAGACAGAATCTCACTATGTTGCCCAGGCTGGTCTCAGACTCCTAGGTTCAAGTGATCCTCCTGTACTCAGCTATAAGTTGCCTTTATACTCTGTTGATGCTGTCTTTTGATACACAAAATTTTTTAATTTTCATGTATTCCAACTTGTCTATTTTTTCTTTTGTTACCTGCACACATTTTATATATCAGCCCACAAAGCTTCTAGCCCCAAAGTTTCTAATGATAAATCAACTGATAATCTTATTGAGGATCCCTTGTATGTGACAAATCACTTCTTTCTTGTTGCTTCCAAGATTCTCTTTGCCTTTGTCCTTCCATGGTTTAATTATAATGTGTCTTGGTGTTGGTCTTTCTGAGTTCATCTTGGAGTTTGCTATTCTTCTTGGATGTTTCTACTGGTTTGTTTTGGTTTTTTGTTTTCCATCATATTTAAGAAAAAATGAGTCATTTTTCCTTTCAAATATTCTCTCTGCCCCTTTCTCTCTCTTCTTCTAGAAGACCTAACATGAATGTTGATCTGCTTAATGATGTCTTACAGTCCCTTAGGCTCTATTCACTTTTTTCAATATTTCTCTTTCTGTTCCTCATACTTTATAATTTCCATGTCCTATCTTCAAATTCACTTATTCTTTCTTATGCCTTCTTAAATCTACCTTTGGATCCTTCTAGGGAATTTTTAATTTCAGTTATTGCACTTTTCAGCTCTAGAACTTCTTTTTTATTTCTTTTTAGCTTTTCTATTTCTTTATTAATTTTCTACTTTGGTAATACATCATTTTCTTTATTTTTCTCTACATCTTTCTTTAGTTGTTTGAGAATCTTTAACACAGTTGTTTTAAAATCTTTGTCTAGTAGATCTGCCGTAAGGTGTTTTCAAAATAAATTTTTTTTTGAATGAGCTATACTTTTCTGTTTCTTTGTATTCCTTGTCATGTTGTTTTTGTTGAAAGCTAGGCATTAGAATATAATAATGTGGCAACTCTGGAAATCATATACTCCCTTTCCTGTTTTGTTTTTTGTTTTTGCTAATTTTAAAATTAGTTTTGTTTTTCTGATTGTTGTAAGTTGTCTCTGTTATAGTACCTTTCCCTGAGCATGTATGGCCACTTTTTTTTCTTGTTTTTGAGTCACTCTGTCACCCAAGCTGGAGTGCAGTGGCACAATCAGCACTGTCACAGCTCACCACAGCCTTGACCTCCTGGGCATAGGCAGTCCTTCCACCTCAGCCTCCTGAGTAGCTGGGACTACATGTGTACACCACCATGTCTGGCTAATTTTTTTTATTTTTGCAGAGATGAGGTCTCACTATGTTGTCTAGGCTGGTCTTGAACTCCTAGGCTCAAGCAATCATCCTGTCTTGGCCTTCCAAAATGCTGGGATTACAGGCATGAGTCGCCATACCTGGCCATACTTTCTTTCTTTCTTTTTTTTTTTTTTTTTTGAGTTGAAGTCTCACACTGTCAAACAGGCTGTAGTGCAGTGGGACGCTCACGGTCACCCCAGTGTCAACCTGCTGGGCTCCAGCGATCCTTCTGCTTCAGCCTTCCAAGTAGCCAGAACTACAGGCATGCACCCATGCTGGGCTAATTTTTGATTTACTAGAGACGAGGTCTTACCAAGTTGCCCAGACTGGTCTTGAACCCGCAGGCTCAGGCAATCCACTCGCCTCAGCCTCCCAAAGTGCTGGAATTACAGTGTACTTTCTAATTGCCCTCATATATGCAGTTGTTTTGAATATCCCAGTTTTTAATGTCTGGCTCCCAAAAGGGGAAAAAGAGAAAAATGAAGGAGGTGGGGAGAATATAGGGGGAATACTGGGTCTTTAAATCCCCTGGAAGTCACTTTAGCCAGAGGGGGAAAGGCTCACAACAATGCGGAGGTATAGCTGAAGCAGCAATGGGGTGGGGGTGGTGATCAGAAGAAGCACTCAGGGCACAGATCCTCGATATCTAGAGGACAGGGTCCTTTGTGCCCTTCCTGGTTTCTGCACGCTGTGTGAAAACTGCCCCAGGAACTGTGCACAGCTAACTGCCACAGGACTGGAAGTGGGGTATAGATAACTGATACTGTCCTAAGAGCTAAAATTAACCACAATTTACCTGTCCAAGTCATCTCCTAGAAGTTGTAAGATTTTGATGGATGTCTGAGTTCCAAAATAGTCACATCAGACAGTTTCTTCTAGTACAGTTGGTGTCTAGGTAGGGGAGATGGATTCTTGAGGCTTCCTACTCTACCATCTTCCCAGAATCCTCCTGTTTTTAATACTGTACTATTGTGCTACATAGCATGTAACTCTACCTAGTTTCCCCCAATGGTTATAGCTTACGATTGTACAAGATTGTTATACAAATTATATATATGTTTACATCATATGTGCATCTTCCCCAATGGCATAGCTGAGGCAGGTTATTCAGTGCAGATTAGGCATAGAAAACATAAATTTCTTGTTTAAATTAAAATTAAAATAGGGTAAGCATTCAGATACCTTTCTTATTGATACACAACCTTCACCGACAGAACAGGAATACCAGACCTGACCATCTTGCAGGCTGAAATGTGGATCTACTCATGCAGTAAGTCACAGAAACGTAGGGAGTTACCCACAACACAGACCTGATATTCTAAGAAAAGCCCAAATCTAGTTAGGCAATAACTTTAATTGTTTAGAAGGTCCTTGTGACATTAGAAGGTGGAGAGATGGTCATCAAAACCCATGATACCTGCAGCCTTCCACTCTTAGCTCATGATTTGTTTAATCATGGCTGTAAAAGTATATAAAACTTCTTGTCCAAGGCAAGCATGTGTTTTTTCTTAAGGAATTCATGCCTTTCTTGAGTGTACCTCTTTCTAGTAAATTATTTCTTAAACTATGCTTTGGATTCACTCTGAAATTCTTTTTTATAGTGAGTCAGAAGAACCCATGGAGCAACACACTACACCCACCCAGCATGATAATAATTGAGAAAACTTGGGAAGGGGTGCATAGAACCTCTCTGTACCATTTTTACAGCTTACAGGAGGAGGAGGAAGGCGGGGAGGAGATGGGAGAGGGGGAGGGAGATGGAGAAGGAGGAGGAAGAAGAGGGAGGAGAGCGAGGGGAAGGGGAAAGAGAGGGAGGAGAAGGAGAGGAAGAGGGAGGAGGAGAAGTGTGGCAGGATGCGGCATATGCTCAGATATATTTCTTGTATGATTGAGTGAATAAACGCAGAGACACATGCAGCAGTTGGTCTCCCACTAGCCCAGCGACAGGATGGGGGTTGTTAGCAGAGGTATTTCCCTTTGAAAGACAAGTTGCAACTTCAAAAGACCCGCCGCCTGGTGCCAGCCAGGTTTTTGTTTAGAAAAAGGCCAAATGGCCTAAGACTAGCCATTCAATGGAAATGCAAAAGAAGTAACAAATTCACAGACTTATCCAAACCCCTCTTCTGAGTTGATGGTTTACAACCAGGCATTTCCCCGAGAAACCATTTGTTCAATTTTGCTGAATACAACCTTGTAAGATTCTAAAGGAAATATGTAATCACTCAACACCACCCCCTCCCTCACCTAAACAAGGGTATAAGATCCCAGTTCTCTGGTTCTGGGGCACTCTATTTGGACGCTTTAGTCTCTTGAGCCCGCTGTGCTAGCCAGCGTAATAAAATGCCACTTCCTCTAACAGCCTCGGTGTCACGGTCTCTCTATTTTTCCTGCAACAGTCATAGAACAAAAAAAAAGGGGGGGAGGCTTCAAGGAGGGCTGAGAACACTCAGCCTGGAAGGAGCCATCAGCGTTCCAGGAATCCCTGGCATTGCTATTTATGGCTTTGTTTAGTTATTTGTTTGTTTTAGAATTCTCCTTTGAGGAATAAATTGCAAATGTTCAAAACAAATTCTGGGTTTTCAAGAAATGTGACCAAGAGAGTGTGTAGTGGTCTGTGCCCTCGGGCACCCCAATGGGACAGATTTTGGATAATTGGAGCAAATTAAAATTTCGTGGTTTAAGATTTAATAATAATAATAATAAGTGCATTATTAAAATCAAATTTGAACTCACTACAAGTTAACAGATAATAAGATTTGGAAAGCAGCAAAACTATCTGGCAATTAAATTCACTTTGTAGACCTAAAAATAATAATAATAATTTTAAAATGGTCAAAAGTTCTGTATGCAGAAGCGTTTAAAAATATTTAGCCGGGCTTGATGGCTCAGCCTGTAATCCTGCACCTTGGGAGGCTGAGGTGAGTGGATTGCCTGAGCCAGCGGGTTCGAGACCCGCCTCGGCAACTTGGCGAGACCTCATCTCTACAATAAATCAAAAAAATTAGCCAGGCGTGGTAGCGAGCGCCTGTAGTTCCAGCTACTTGGAAGGCGGAGGCGGAAGGATCGCTGGAGCCCAGCAGGTCGAGGCTGTGGTGGCCAGGAGCGGCCACTGCCTTCCAGCCTGGGCGACAGATTGAGACTGCAACTCAAAAAA
>CAUYQG010267381.1:0-16109 GCA_963574415.1 Tarsius wallacei
TAAAAACTCTTGTAGCTGTATTTTCCATTAACTTCAAGATATGTCAAAATATATATCTAGATATAAGTATTTTATATTTGTATATATATTAAATTTTTTTTTTTTTTTTTTTTTGAGTTTGAGTCTCACTTCGTCGCCCAGACTGGAGTGCAGTAGCCGCTTCCGGCCACCTCAGCCTCGACCTGCTGGGCTCCTGCGATCCTTCCGCCTCAGCCTTCCAAGTAGCCGGAACTGCAAGTGCGCGCTACCACGCCCGGCTAATTTTTTGATTTATTGTAGAGACAGGTCTTACCATGTAGCCCAGGCCGATCTCGAACCCGCGGGCTCAGGCAATCCTCTCGCCTCGGCCTCCCAAAGTGCTGGGATTATAGGCTTGAGCCACCGCGCCCGGCCCCTCCTTGGATATTGAACAGGCTGGGCCGCAGGAGTCTACGTTAGCCCAGGTCTGCGGCTGGGTCCCCAAAGTGGCCAGAGACCAGGAGTGTCCCCCTCTGTGTGGGACATAGAACCCCACAGTTCAAAGGAAACACGCTCCCGGGCTGAGGGTGAGGACCCTCAGACCCTCCCCAGAGGGCAGGCTGGAGCCGAGAGTCCCCTGCGCTCGTCCTCGCGGATTCCCGCTTCCTCCCCTCCCACGTGGGAAGGGGCGCGTCCCAGGGTCCCTTCCGCGTGCCTGGCCCCCAGGTCGGACTGCCCCGCGCTCCACGCAGAGAACGCGCCCGCCCGCGCCCCCGCCTTGCCGACGGCCAGCGCAGGCGGCGGCCCCTCACCATGGGCAGCACCAGGCCCTGGTTGTAGTCCGTGTGCTCGCCGATGAGGTTGACGCGTCCCGGCGCCGCCACGGCCAGCTCGGGCTCGGCCCCGAACTCCTCCCGGAAGGCCCGCCGGGCCTCGGCCAGCAGCTCCGCAACCTCCGGCGGCCGCGAAGCAGCCATGACGCTCCCGCCGCGCCCCGCCGCCGCCGCCCGGGCACGGCCCGACGGCGCTGGATGCTCGGGGCGGGGCCGCGCGGGGCCGGAGGGGACGTGCGTTCCCGCCCGCTCCGCTCGCAGCCCGGAGGCCCCGCCCCCGGCCCCGGCCGGCTCCGCCCCCGCCGGCGACGCTCGTCGGCCTCCCTGCGGGGCGGCGGCCGGTGGGAGCGGACGGTGCCGGGTGGCGTTGTTTTCCAGGGACGTCCTTCTCGCTCGAGCTTTGGATGAAACGGTGGGCACTCAAAAGAGTGGCTGTAGCCCCGAGCGGCACTTGACGCGACTGGGAGATCTGAGCCGCGGGCCCTCTCTGTGTCCCTGCTCCCGCCCGCACAGCCAGAGCCGTGGAACTGGCCCCTGGCAGGTCCTCAGGGCCAGTGACGGGGAGAAGTCACCGACACCCCCCCAATCATGGATCCCAAGAGGGTGGCTGGTACTCAGTGTAAGTAGACGGAAGGACAGCGAGGTTTGGTGGTGACCAAGGAGTCAGTTTTTACAGGCGCCTGTTCTAGGATAACAAGAAACAACTCCTAGAAATGGAGAACTAGGCCGGACGCGGCTACTCATCCTGTAATCCCAGCACTTCGGGAGGCCGGGGCGAGAGGATTGCCTGAGCCTGCAGGTTCGAGACCCGCCTGGGCAACTTGGCGAGACCTCATCTCTACAATAAATCAGAAGTTAGCCAGGCGTGGTAGCGCGCGCCTGCAGTTCCGGCTACCTGGAAGGCTGAGGCGGAAGGATCCCCAGAGCCCAGCAGGTCGAGGCTGCGGTGGCCGGAGCAGCCACTGTACTCCAGTCTGAGCGACAGAGTGAGACTCCAACTCAAAAAAAAAAAAAAAAAAGAAGTGGAGAACTGGGGGAAAGTGGCAATGACCAGCAGTGTGCCCAGAGCCCCTCCTCCAAGGACCTACCACAGTTGCCAAGGGAGGTTGTGCTGTTGGCCCCAGCAGGTGATTCCTCACCCAGGAAGCTCTGACTGGCCTTGTGTCCAGACATAGACACTCTTCTCTTGCCAGCTGCATCCAAAACCTTCAGGCTGGCCCCAACCACTGCCTGGATGCCTGTCTACAGCTGCTCACCCTGTATGAAACCTTGGAACACGAAGACTGAAATGCAAGCAGCCTGCTGGGGGGTCAGAATAGGGACTGTGTGGGGATTTGTGGCCAGGGATGGAGCTTGGGGCCTCACTCTTTCCCAAAAAGTAGGGAACTGCATTCAAAAGGCAATTCTGTCGCAGTGCAGTAGCTCATGCCTGTAATCCCAGTACTTTGGGAAGCAGAGGCATGAGGATCACTTGAGGGCAGGAGTTAGAAATGAGCCTGAACACAGGCATAACAAGACTTAGCAAAAAACCAACAAGTTAAATTCAACATTACATTTTTGCATATTGTTAGAAATAGTAATTGAATTGCATTTTGGCCTCTTCTATATTCATTAATAAAGGGGTATGTTTCTTAATTATATTCTCTACTTTTGCAATCATATAACCTTAATTTTTTAATAGAGGAAGCACATTAAAATAATAATAAAACTGTAAAAAAAAAAAAAAAAGAAAGAAAGAAAGAAATGAGCCTGGACAACAAAGCCTGACCCCATCTCTACAAAAAAAAAAATTTTTTTTGAGTCTGAGTTTCAGTCTGTCTCCCAGGCTGGAGGGCAGTGGCAAACTCACGGCCACCGTAGCCTTGACTTGCTGGGCCCAGTCAATCCTTCCACCTCAACCTTCCAAGTAGGTGGGACTACAGGCACATGCCAACATGCCTGGGTAATTTTTTGATTTATTGTAGAGACAAAGTCTCACCATGTTGCTCAGGCTGGTCTCAAACTCCTGAGCTCAGACAATCCTCTTGCCTCTGCCTCCCAAAGTTGCTGGGATTACAGACGTGAGCCATCACGCCCAGTTTACAAAAAAAATTTTTTTAATTATTTTTTATTTTTTTATTTTTATTAATTAATTTATTTATTTATTTGAGTTGAAGTCTCACTCTGTCATCTAGACTGGAGTGCAGTGGCCGCTCCCAGCCACTGCAGCCTCGACCTGCTGGGCTCCAGCGATCCTTCCACCTCAGCCTTCCAAGTAGCTGGAACTACAGGCCACCCTCAGGTTCAGGCAATCCACTCACCTAGGCCTCCCAAAGCGCTGGAATTACAGACTGAGCCACCAAGCCTGGCCTAAATTATTTTTTAAAAAGTGAAAACAAGGCAATTCTGAAAACTCCTATAAGGAAACATGGACTTTGTGACCTTGGTTAGGCAATGATTTTTTAGATATGACACCAAAAGCACAAGCAACAAAAGAAAAGTAGATAAATCATACTTCATCAAAACTAAAGGCCGGGCTCGGTGGCTCAGCCTGTAATCCCAGAACTTTGAGAGGCCGAGGTGAAAGAATTGCCCGAGCCCAGGAATTCGAGACCAGCCTGGGCAACTTTGTGAGACCTTGTCTCTACAATAAATCACAAAAACTAACCAGGCGTCGTGACGTGAGTCTCTAGTTCCAGCTACTTGGAAGGCTGAGGCAGAAGGATCACCTAAGCCTGGCAAGTCAAGGCTGCAGTGGCCATGAGCATGCCACTGCATTCCAGCCTGGGCAACAAGAGTGAGACTCCAACTCAAAAAAAAGAAAGTAAAATGATACCCCACAGAATGGGAGAAAAATTAGCAAACTATATACCTAATGGAATTGCATCCAGAATATGTAAATAACTCTTACAATTCAACAATAAGTAGACAAATAATTCAGCTTACAAATGGGAAAAAGATTTGAACACACTTTTTTTTTAATTTTTAATTTTTTAATTTTTTTTTGGCGTCAGAGTTTCACTCTGTCACCCATGCTGGAGTTCAGTGGCACACTCATGGCCACCGCAGCCTCACCCTGCAGGGCTCAGGAGATCCTTCTGTTTCAGCCTTCCAAGTAACTGGAACTACAGGCGCGAGCCACCACGCCTGGTCAATTTTTTTGATGAGGTCTCACCAAGTTGCCCAAGTTCGAACCCCTAATCTCAGGCAATCCTCTTGCCTCAGCCTCCCAAAGTGCTGGGATTACAGGCTTGAGCTACCGCACCTACCCGACATTTTTTTCAAAGAAAATATACAAATGACAATAAACTCATGAAAAGATGCTTGACATCATTAGTCCCCAGGGGAATGCATACCAAAACCACAATGAAAAGTTACTTCATACCCACTAGGATGGCTAAAATAAAAAAAAATTTTAAAATAAAAATAATTAGTGTTTATGATGATGTGGGAAACTGGAACCATACGCTGCTGGTGGGAATGTTAAGTAGGGCAGCCAGCCAGGCTCGGTGGCTTAGCCTGTAATCCCAGAACTTTGGGAGGCTGAGGCGAGTGGATTGCCTGAGCCTGTAAGTTCAAGACAAGCCGGGCAACTTGGAGAGACCCCACCTCTACAATAAAACAAAATAAGAAATTAACCGGGCATGGTAGCGCGTGCCTGTAGTTCCAGCTACTTGCGAGGCTGAAGTGGAAGGATCACTGGAACCCAGCAGTTTGACGCTGGGCTGGCCATGAGTGTGCCACTGCACTCCAGTCTGGGCGACGGAGTGAGACTCCAACTCAAAAAAACAGAAAATAGGCAGCCACTTTGAAAACAGTTTGGCAGTTTCACAATATGATAAACATAGTGTTATCATATGGGCTAGCAATTTCATTCTAGGTATATACTCAAGAGAATTGAAAACTTTATACATGAATGTTCATAGTAGCACTATCCATATTAGCCAAAAGATAGAAACAACCCAAATGTCCACCAAGGATGTGATATTATGATATCTGTATATTGGTTTTCATCTACAGTTCCTAGCTTGAGTCCTATAACCTTTGTTATAATGTTGGAGTGCTTTAGGCCTCAGAAGCAGGCCTCAGAAATCAGAATCTCTCTCTCTGACCTTTTGCTGGCCTGTTTTCTTTTCTTTTCTTTATTTATTTTTGGAATCAGTCTCACTCTGTCACCCCAGGCTGAAGTGCAGTGGCACGCTGCTCACGGCCACCACAGCCTTGACCTGCTGGGCTCAGATGATCCTTCCATCTCAGCCTCCCAAGTAGCTGGAACTATAGGTGCGCACTACCACACCTGGCTAATTTTTTTATTTTCAGTAGAGATGAGGCCTTGCCAAGTTGCCCAGGCTGGTCTCGAACCTGTGGGCTCAGGCAATCCTCTCACCTAGGCCTCCCAAAGTGCTAGGATTATAGGCGTGAGCCGCCACACCCAGCCTGGTCTGTTTTCACCTGCCCAAGGCAGTCTTGGAGCTGGCCACAAAGAAATTATCTGCTCCTCATTGTTTAATTGTGGGTTATAAGACCCTGTTTCAGGAATCCTGCCCCGTACTCTGGGGTAGGGAATGCTGCACAAAGAGGCCAAGAAGAACCTGAACACACAGGTCTTGCTGGACTTCCCCCCTCAGTCTATTAGTATTAGGTCATATCCTTTTGTCCAATCCCATTTCTACATGGTAGTCAATCATGCCTATCCAATGAAGTCTCCATAGACGACCCATGAGGATGGGGTTTGGAGAGCTTCCAGAAGCTGAACACACGGAGGATCTAGGAGGATGGTGTGCCCAGAGAGGGCATGGAAGTTCTGTGCCCCTGCCCCCATATCTCACCTTGTGTATCTCTTTACATCTGTGGTCTCTGTAATAACCTTTATAATAAACTGGCAAAGATAAGTGTTTCCCTAGTTCTAAGAGTCACTCTAGCAAGTTAATCAAACCTAAGGAGGGGGCTGTGGAAACTCCACTTTATAGCTGGGAGGTCAGAAGCACAAGTAGAACAACCTGGGGCTTGAGGTGGGCATTGGAAATGGGGACTGAGCCCTCAACCTATCTGATGCTATCTCCAGACAGATCGTGTAGGAATTGAAGTAGAGGACACCCAGCTGGTGTCACTGCCGAGTTGATTGCTTGTTGGTGGGGAGAAACCCCCACACGTTTAGTCACAGAAGTCTTAAGTCTTCTGTGTTTGTCATTGTGGTATGAGAGCAGAGAAAAAAAGCGTGTGCTTTTCCACATTCAAAAGGATAAATGAATAAACAAAATGTGGTATATAAGGGGGAACCCCCAAAAACCAAGACTTTTTTTGTTAAAAATTGTGGGCTGGGCTTGGTGGCTCAGCCTGTAATCCTAGCACTTTGGGAGGCCGAGGCGAGCTGATTGCTTGAGCCCGTGGGTTTGAGACCAGCCCGGGCAACATTGGTGATTTGTCATGTTGCATTTATAGTCTCTACAATAAATCAAAAATTAGCCGGCTGTGGTAGCATGCGCCTGTAGTTTCAGCTGCTTGGAAGGCTGAGGCAGAAGGATCTCCAGAGCCCAGCAGGTCGACACTGGGGTGGCTGTGAGTGTGCTACTGCACTCCAGCCTGGGTGACGGAGTGAGACTATAACTCAAAAAAAAAAAAAATTGCACCAGCTTTTGCAGCACCATTTACTGAATAGGTTCTCCTCTCACAAAAATTTTTAATTGCGTATTTATTCTTACATGTTTAAACATCAGTCACCTTCAAAGTACTCTCTGATGCAAAACAGTTTTTGAACGCATCAATTTTGATGCCTTTTAGTGCTTCTGTTGTTTTTTATTTCACCTCTTCCACATCGGCAAAATGTTTCCCTTTGAAGACTTTTGTCTTCGGGGAAACAAAAAAAGTCACTTAGGGTGAGATCAGGTGAACAGGGAGGGTGAGGCATGGGGTCATGTCGTTTTTGGTCAAAAACTGCTGAATACTCAGCACAGTGTGGGCAGGTTGTCATGTAAATCGCCCATCATAAGATGGGCAAACACACTGAAAGAACCTCAAAAAAAATTCACTGAAGCCAATGTGGCCTCTCACAACAACGCTAGCTGGTACATGGATGCCAGGGGGTTCCTAGAACACTTACTTAGTGGGGGAAGCCTGTACCACAGGGGCCTGCCCTCTAAAAATTATTTCTGAGTTTTTTTGGGTCCCCTCGTAGCTATACTGCGGAAATATTATTGAGCCATAAGAAGAAATGAAATACTGATATGTGCAACAACATGGATGAACCTTCAAGAAATAAATTAGTCTTTGGAGAAAACAAAATATGGATGGACCATGAAAACGTTATGGCAAGTGAAGGGACTCAGTCACAAAAAAAAAAACACCCCCAAACCACAGATATTATATTTCCAGAACAGACAAATCTATATAGACAGAAAGTTAAGTTGTAATTGCTTTGGGCTGGAGGGAATAACAGGGCCATAGCTAAACGGTACTGGGTTTCTCTCTGTGGTGAGGAAAATGTTTGTTGTTGTTGTTGTTTTTGAGTTGGAGTCTCATTCTGTTGCCAAGGCTGGAATGCAGTGGCACACTCACGGCCACCCGAACATCGACCTGCTGGGTTCATGCGATTCCTCTGCCTCAGCCTTCCAAGTTGCCGGAACTACAAGCACACGCTACCACTCCCGGCTAATTTTCTTATTTATTGTAGAGACAAGGTCTCGCCAAGTTACCCGGGCTGGTCTAGAACCCGCAGGCTTAGGCAATCCACTCGCCTTGGCCTCCCAAAGTACTGGGATTACAGGCTAAGCCACGGAGCCCGGCCTGTTTCTTTGGGGTTTTTTGAGTCAGAGTCTCACTCTGTCACCCAGGCTGGAGTACGGTGGCACTCACATGGTCACTGCAGCCTCAACTCACTGGGCTCAGGTAATCCTTTCACCTCAGCCTTCCAAGTAGCTGGCACCACCATATCTGACTAATTTTTTGATTTATTGTAGAGACAAGGTCTCACCAAATTGCCCAGGCTGGTCTCGAACCCCTGAGCTCAGGCAATCCTCTTGCATCTGCCTCTCAAAGCGCTGGGATTACAGGTATGAGCCACAGTGCCCGGCTGGAAAGTGCTCTAAAATTGACTGTGGTGATGGTTGTACATATCCGTAAATATACTAAAACTATTATATTGTATGCTTTAATCGGATGAATTGTATGGTATGTGTATTAGCTCTCAATGAAGCTGTGAAAAGAAAAACATTAGGAACAAAAGCAATGCCAAATTTCATCCATAGCCCACTCCTTTTGAGCACACGTGAGTAAAGCATTTTTTGACATAGGCAATACCTCACAAACCAAACCATACAGGGCCCTTGGGCTGGCTGGAATGGAATTCAACTCACAAACCATGTCTCCCCACAAAGGCCCACTCTATCGGGGCAGAGGCAAGTGAAGCAGCCCTCTCTTTGAACACCTGTTACCTACCTCAGCTCTCACATCTAACAATCCTGAGCCCTAATCTCCACCCTTGCTGTTATATGGTCTCAGGCATATGACCTCTCTGAGCGTCACTTTCTCGTCTGTAATACGGGGCTAGGGATTCCTCTCCAACAGGCTGTTATAAAAGGAACTGAATGAGGCCAAGCTTGGTGGCTCAGCCTCTAATCCCAGCATTTTGGGAGGCCAAGGCAAGTGGATTGCCTGAGCCCGTGGGTTCGAGACCAGCCCGGGCAACTTGGCGAGCCCTCGTCTCTACAATAAATAAAAAATTAGCCGGGTATGGTAGCATGCGCCTGTAGTTCCGGCTAATTGGAAGGCTGAGGCGGAAGGTTTGCCGGAACCCAGCAGGTTGATGCTGGAGTGGCTGTGAGCATGCCACTGCACTCCAGCCTGGGTAACGGAGTGAGACTCCTACTCAAAAAAAAAAAAAAAAGGAACCGAATGAGATAGTTTTCATAAAGTGCCCAGTCTGGCACTTAGTAAGCACAGAATAAGTGTTTGCTATCATTATCAGTTGTCCATTAATTCAACAAGCATTATTGGACTCTCCTGTGTGCAATTGCCCAGAAAGATAAAAAAAAAAAAAAAACCTCAGGCTCTCAGTCTGGTTGGGAGAGGCAGACACAGTCACAAATCTGATCCTCTCTGTCTGAGATAAATGCTCTGAGAAACGGAGCTTTGAGTAAGAGAGGAGGGAGGAATCTTGGCCGATTTGAAGCCCACGCTCTTATTTTGATTTCCCTTGTTTCATTTTAATTAAACACACCCATTTGACCCATCTTCGTCCTTTGTATGGTTTTTGTTTTTCTTGGAGAAAATTGATTTGGCCCAAGGGGAAGCCTACCCATTTGTTGCAGATGGACTCTGAAACATTGATTTTAGTTGGGAGATGTGTTTACTCTCCTTTTTGAATCCTGTCTAGTATTTTTCCTGAAATTTGTTCAAAAGAAAGTCTACCTTGACTTTGACCTTCCCTCCCATTTCCTGGACAGATGTGACAGTACTGGGGGAGGTGGGACCTTAACAGGGACAGCATACTCCAAGCAAGATCTGTTCTCTACTTGTATTGGCACAGCCAGAGCTGACTATCACATAGGGCTGAGGCATTGTGATAGAATTCTGGGCATCATTCACCACAGGGACATACTATCCAGTGGTGGGAATACCATGCAGGCCAGTGGCCTAGACAGGTCTAATGGTTGCTAAGGAATATTTGTCCAGGCCATGGTAAGACCTGGCCCACCATTGAGGATGGGCACCCCAAAAATGCCTCTTCTTTGCAAGACTCTCATCTCCCACACCGAAATCAAATTCTCTCCCTTTAGCTCTCCTTGTTCAACTCGGTCTTTCGTCGTTTGACAAAGGTCTGTACATCTGACGCAGTCCTGCCTTCTCCATTGCAATCACAGCCCTGTTCCCTGATGGAACTTGGGTCTACATCTTCCACACTGACATTTCTGAAAATATTTGCTTTCAGCAGATGGCGTCACCCATTCTGGGAGATTCTTTTCATTTTTATTCCCAGAGGGCTAACCTATTTCCTGATTTGGACTTCCTTTGCCCTTCTGTAATAGTAATGATAACAGCTTCAGTAGTATTGGTAATGCTAGTATTGAGCAAATGATAAGTCCAGATCTCAGGGTTGACATCCAGACAGAAGACTGTGGGATAGTACTGGATGCTTACTACCAGTGTCTGTTCTGATTAGTCAGTGCCCATGATTTCTGTTGTCAAATGCTGTATTTTTTTATGTCATCCCTAGAGTTTACTATATCTGAGCTTTGTACAGATTGTTTCACTAAATTCTTACAAGCATACAGGGTAGGTGTTTCCATTTTACAGATGAAGAAAAGAGGCACAGATAGGCCAGGTACACTTGGTGAGACCTCATCTCTAAAATAAATCACCAAAAAAATTAGCCTGGTGTGGTGGCATGCACCTGTTGTCCCAGCTGCCTGGAAGGCTGAGATGGAAGTATCGCCTGAGCCCAGCAGGTCGAGGCTGTGGTGGCCATGAGCAGCATGCCACTGCACTCCAGCCTGGGGTGACAGAGTGAGACACCAAATAAAAAAATAAAAATAATAAAAAATTTTAAAAAAGCCAGGCTCGGTGGCTCAGCCTGTAATCCCGACATTTTGGGAGACAGAGGCAAGAGGATCACTTGAGTCCAAGAGTTTGAGACCACAGGCTGGGCAACATGGCAAGATCTTGTCTCTTTCTCTATAAAAAAATTAACAAATACATTTTTTTAAATAAAAAAAAAATAAGGCCTGGCATGGTGGTTCAGCCTGTAATCCCAGCACTTTGGGAGGCCGAGGCAAGTGGATAGACTGAGCCCACGGGTTCAAGACCAGCCCCGGAAACTTGGCCAGACCTTATCTATACAATAAATTTTTTAAAATGTGGTGTGGTAGTGCGCGCCTGTAGTTCCAGCTTCTTGGAAGGCTGAGGCGGAGCCCTGCAGGTCGACACTGGAGTGGCCGTGAGCATGCCACTGCACTCCAGCCTGGGCGTTGGAGTGAGACTCCAACTCAAAAAAACAAAACAAAACAAAAAATAGAGGCACAGATAAGTTAATGAATTCATGCAAGTAGGAGAATTAGGCACCCAACTTAGGTCTGTCTGACCATCCCCGAGCCCATTTCTCAGCCACTACCTTGTACCAGGACTGCTGCAAACTCTGTTCTACTGGCCTCTGCATCAAAATCTAAAACTCAAGTAAGAACTAGCGTCTACACGCGCGCACACACACACACACACACACACACACGTGTTTACTCTCCTTTCCTGTCTAGCATTTTTCCCGAAATTTGTTCAAAAGAAAGTCTACCTTGACTTTTGACCTTCCCTCCCATTTCCTGGCCAGATGTCACAGTACTGGGGGAAGGTGGCACCTTAATAGGGACAGTGCACACCAAGCAAGATCTGTCCTCTACTTGTATTGGCACAGCCTGTGTGTGTGTGTGTGTGTGTGTATAAAGATCTGAAGCTCAGCCTCTTGGTGAGGGACAGGATGGCAGCTGCTCTCCCAAACATTTGGAAGCTAGACCAGTGACCAAAGCTCTTGGGAACCAGACTGATTCTTTGCCGCCTGTGCCAGGAGCAGATCCAGCCAGCTGTGCTCAGGGGCTGCTGGGGCCATTTGGTTTGGTCAGTAAACATGCCTGGAACCTCTGCTGTGTGTCAGGCATGACTCCAGGGACAGGCAGACTCAGTCTCTGCCTTTGGAGCGCCAGCAGCTTCTTGTCCCTCCCTGACCTCAAATGCCCCTGCTCAGAGAAACCAGCTGCAGACTTTGTATTTATTTGGTGTTCCTTTTTTTTTTTTTTTTTTTTTTTGAGTTGGAGTCAAAATATGTCACCCAGACAAGAGTGCAGTGTCTGCTCCCGGCCACCACAGCCTCGACCTGCTGGGCTCCGGCGATCCTTCCCCCTCAGCCTTCCAAGTAGCTGGAACTACAGGCGCATGCTCCCACACCTGGCTAATTTTTTGATTTATTGTAGAGATGAGGTCTCGCCAAGTTGCCCAGGCGGATCTCAAACCCGCAGGCTCAGGCATATTTGGTGTTCTTACTCTGTTCCTGAAGTTCTGATGGCCAAGGAGCAAGTCCAGACTTACAAGATACAGCTGACAGCTCAGGGCCAAGGCTGTCTCCTTTTGCACTTCTCACTGGCCAGGAAGCTGTTGGCTAGCACCAGAGCTGCCCAGGCTTCAGGCCACTGGAGGTGGGCAGAAGGAGAGACTAGGTGCAGGCAGGGAGCTGGGGAGGGAGAGCCCCACGATGCCTGGGTCCTAGACCCAAGCCTATCTTGCTCTGTCTGCTTGATGGCTTTGGCTCAGCGCCCAACAGAGAGGAGCCTGTAGGACAGTAGGTCCAACATAGGGCAACTGCCAGTGAGAAGGTCCCTGGCAGTTGTGTGGCTGCCCGATCACATCCCTCCCTCTGCAACCCTTTTGAGATTGTGTGGCCTTACAGCCCCTCTAGGAGCCACAGCCTCACTGAAGCTCCCTCCCTTTGCCTCCCCAGTAGGGGGTGACTACAGAAGTTCTTGGCTTCCTCCATGGGGAAGGGCAACAGGGTATGTGGGAGTGGGGTGGAAAAATCTCTGCTCAGAGCAGACAGCTAAGAAGCACTGCTACTGGATGTGCCTGACCTACCAGACTGGCTAGACACTGGGCATGGCACTCAGGTGGACAACAGAAGAGGCTGGAGCACATCACATAGAAGTCCTGTGACTCTTTGCTTGGAAGGATGGTGGTATCTGGGTGGGATCATTGACTGCCAGGGACTGCTGGGCAGTCAGCAGGACTACAGGGAACAGGATTTACCCAGGGGGAGGTCATCATCCTCTGGTACCACCTCACAGCACAGCCCTTAAAGTAGAGGTCTTCTGCCACCCACTCTGCACAACTCAAAAGCCGTTCCAGCTGCACCCACCTCAGCCAGCAGCCGTCCTCATTCCCCATACCTGCTAACAGGGATCAGGGAGTACCCTCAGTCTTCTCCCTGAGGGTGCTGTAGTATATGGGCTGGCAACCTGGGTAGGGGCGCAGCCCTTCTTCCCTTCCTCTAGCCTTGCCTTTGGAAAGGTCGTCAGATGGCCAGCTTTTGTGCAGAAGCTGCAGATCAAAAGCCAGGTCCAGCTGCCTGGAGCAGTCCAGGCTGGTGACATCCTTGAGATCAGGGCATCTCTCTGAGTAACTCTCACAGGGGGCAGATGGTAGCACCACAGGGGTGAGGGAAGGAAGAGGCTCTGAGGGTCCAGGCAAGGTGCAGTCAGCTCCGCTGCAGTGAGACTGATCAGTGCTTGGGGTGGCGCTGAAGGAGAGGGCAGTGATTCCTTTGGTAAGGTGGCTGAAGGGATGGGAAGGCAGGAATGAGAACAGGGTGCCCAGGGTGGAGGTTCAAGGCTCTCATGCCCAGTGAACCACGTCACCTCTTATAAGACAATAGCTGAGGAAGGGGTGAAAAAACGGCCCACTTGGCCCTTTTCTCTGGCCATAGGTCCAAGACTCTAAATCTGAATACGGGCTGGGACCATCTTGCAGAAACTGTGGGGCAAACCTGTGTTTCCTGCTGATTCAATTGCAGACAGTTGACCACGTTCCACCATGTTCTTCCCTCTGCTGCCCTACGTCAAGGGGATTAGGAGAGAGTGCTTGCTTTCCAACTGCCGCACAGACCTCACCCCTTACATTTGACACCAGGTAGGAGGCAGTGCTTGTAATAAGTCAGGTAGGGAGAACCGCAGCAGAGACCACTGTTGGGGAAAGATGAGGAATGATCCAATAAATGAAACTAAATTTCTGGTCCAGTCAGCTCAGGGCCTGTTTCCCTACACTCTGAGGCATTGGCCAGGTGGCAGCAGAGCTCTGTGGTTGAGGGAAAGCAGCAGGGTCAGGAGGTCCAGCTAGAGATATGGCATGTTCCTTGGGGGCCTCTCTTGGGCCTTTTCTCCTTCCCTATGGGCAATGGTTCCTAGGCCTGACCAGTGTGATGGGCCAATTAAGTCAGGGAGAGCTGAAAGTACCAGAGGTCCTTGCAGGGCCCTGGCTCCCAGGAAGTTCTGAACCAAACCATCCTTCTTGTCCTGGAGCCCCCGGCCTGTGTCCTCAGGAAGGTGGCCGGAAGGCCATATGTTCATACTGAAGTTCCAGGCCAGGTCTATCCTCAATTCAGGTAGCACCATTGCCCTCTCCATATTCTCCTGTCTTCCTTTTTACTTCCCCTATTATGCAGTTACACTTAACTGTGGACGCCTGGGCCTGTTTCTGGATAAAATATCCCTGCTTCATCAGAACTGATTTCTGTGTGAATCAGTTTAAGGAACAAATCATGTCCTATTTGCACAATTGAATGTGGTACAATTAGAAAACTGGGGGGGTAAATACTTTAGACCCCACTGGTAGCTGAGCACGGTGGCTCAGCCTGTAACCCCAGCACTTTGGGAGGCTGAAGTGAGTGGACTGACTGAGCCCAGGGTTCAAGATCAGCCCGGGCAACTTGGCAAGACCTCGTCTCTACAATAAATCAAAAATTAGCCAGGCTATGGTAGCAAGCACCTGTAATTCCAGCTACTTGGAATGCTGAGGCGGAAGGATTGCCAGAGCCCAGCAGGACGATGCTGGGGTGGCCATGAGTGTGCCACTGCACTCCAGCCTGGGAGACGGAGACTTAAAAAAAAACAAACAAAAACCATTCACTGGGGTCCCCACATGTCACCATATGGGTAAGTAGGATGATCATATAATTAAGGACAGATGACAGTAAACAGAATCACTTAATACACTTCCAACAGATGTAAACTGGCACTGTCCTGAGCAAATTTTTGAGTTGGAGTCTTTCACCCAGGTTGTGGTGGTAGGATCACAGCTCACCGCAGCCTCAACCTCCTGGGCTCAAGCGATCCTCCTACCTCAGCCTCCCAAGTAGCTGGCAATACCGGCATGCACCACACACTCAGCTAATCTGATTTCATGTAGATATGAGGTCTGTGTTGCCCAGACTGTTCTCAAATCCCTGGGCTCAATACTCTCGCCTCGGCCTACCAAAGTGCTGGGATTACAGGATTGAGCCACCATGCCCGGCCTGTCTCAAGAAAAGGAATATACATGTCTTACTACTGAATGTGTAACCCGTCCCAGCTGAATAACAATGCAATGCTTTTTGGACACTTCCCCAAATTGTTTTTGGAAGACATTACCATTCAAAAGAAAACCAAAACAAAATGAGAAAATCTTGTAGCTTCAAAAACTTTTATTTTTGTTTTGGACATCCATCAAGGCCACAGGATACCTTCAGCTCCAACTTTTGCTTCTCCTTAGACTCTGCTCCATTGCCCTCACCCAGGGATATCCTGTATAGGCAGCTTCCTAGAATCAAGGGATATTTTTGCCTTCTGGGTTGAGTATTCAAGCAAAGTGTAGAAGCACAAGTTGCACTATTTAAACTGCAGATTCCAAGCTGCGCGATATAATCCAACAGCCTATGTCACACTGCAGACTGGGGGAGAAAGGTCATTAGTGCCACCTACTTGGGTTGTCACAGGTAGTAACAAGCTTACTAGTCACCATGGCTAGGTTCCTCTAGTTTTTCAGACACTGCCAGATACTCCAGAGCACAGCATATTCCAATATCTGTGATCCCAGCCTCATTCAGAAGCACACTGTGAAGAAACTACCAAAATTTCTAAGTGTGCTTGTTTCAGATCTGGTTATGATGGACCTAGAAAACCAGTTCAATATAGCGTACTGGATTCACAATCTTTGACATCTCAGGGGAGACTAAGTTATCAAGACCCCAAAGACACCTAAAAGATCTCACCTCTCAAGCTGATTACATTTGAAACTAAACTTTTTAAAAAGCAATTTTTTAATAGGGTATAATTTTCTTTATGCAGTTACTAGCTTCAAACAATAGGAATGTTTTATTAGATGACTGGTGACTCTTATGCCTGTGTCTCTTGCTAACATTCACATACTATACTTTAGTAGCAGCCATCATTAAAAAAACTGGTTTTCATGGGAAGAGCATATTAATATAGTATGTCTTAAGCCCACACTGCAAATATGGCAATAATATGGCATTTTTATAGAGCCAAGGGCTGTTTACATGCTTTCTGTAAGTATCTCTGTAAATAAAAAGGTTCCTGTGTCTACCAAGCAAAACCTGAAATCTAAGCTCAAACTTTAGGATACAAAAACCCTAGAAAAGGATTAAAGCTCTGCACATTCAATTTCGGTTTTTGACACTTAGTTGGATAAACAAGTTTATTTGTAAATTTAGTCAACATACATAATTGACCTAAAAACTTCAATAGGATAAATTTTAAAACCACTTGGAAGGCCATCTCTATAAAAGTGAATTTCCCAAGACAGTAACCAGATGTA